>JAXCLQ010003554.1:19325-53084 GCA_035584115.1 Cedrela odorata
TGAATTGTCTAATTCAGTACAAATTGGAGAAAATCTTCTGATGCATCAAGTTCCTTTCCTCCTTGTGAACTGTGAACCATTAATTGTTTTGTTCTAAAAGTACTATCAAGGACTTAATTAGTAGTTTTGGAACAATATTGATTACAGCCTTTCATGCGTTTCAACAGAATGAAACATCTGATTTCAAGCATAGCTCAGTGTTTCTGTATGCCTCAATGTCTCCTTACTGTGTACTTATGATTTTGTAGGATAAGAGTACCGTGGCCCTTCCAGTGGGGGGCACCTTCATTTGATGCTGGTGAAGCCTTTGCCATGATGATGGCTTCCTTTGTTGCTCTTGTTGAGGTTCGTTTTCTTTGTTCTTTTTTTCCTCACATTTTGTTGCTTCAAGATTAAGGACCTCATTGCTGTTGGTGGTTTTTCATTGAATCTAAGATTTCAAAAATTTTGGACCCTATTACGTTGACAACTATTCTGTTTAATTGTCTGTATTTCAGTTTAAACATGCATTTATCTGCCGGGATTGATTTTTATGTTATATTATTTCTTGAAGCTTATACATTCTCATTTTCATCCAATGATAAACAGTCAACTGGAGCTTTTATTTCGGTAGCGAGGTTTGCAAGTGCAACTCCAATGCCACCTTCTGTTCTCAGCCGTGGTGTGGGTTGGCAGGTAATATAGAAAGATTTATCTCTTCTTATTTCATTGACGTAAACAAACTTGTCAATGCAAAATAAAGGTTCTTATACATCTATCATTAAGTGTCATCCTCAGTCCAAGTACAATTGAAAATGAACATTTAATTGTGTGATTGTAACTTCCTGATTTGAAACAACCTAGATCCAATGAATTTCTTAGTAGAAAACAAAAGAGATTGAAATTGCGAATTCTGACGTTGACAAACTATTACTGAAATCATGACAAACATAAACAACAATTGCCCTTGATTCCTGGAGTGATTGGCTGCACAATGTGTTCATACATTGGGATATTCTTGTTACTTCTTTCAATGGTGATTACCACGGTGCAAAGTTGGTGATCTGGAGTTTCAGGTAAATAAAAATGACGGCATTGTGAACTAATGATTTGTTTCTCCTTCAGGGAGTTGGCATTTTGCTTTCTGGGTTATTTGGAACTGTGAATGGAACTTCAGTATCTGTGTAAGAATCTTTCCAGGCCTACCTATCTGTATGCGTTTATGAGCATTCTATATTGATGAATTGAAAAACACAAATTCCATCTTAACTTGTATTGTTTCTATACAGAGAGAATGCTGGTCTTTTGGCCTTGACAAGAGTTGGCAGCCGAAGGGTTGTCCAAATATCTGCTGGATTCATGATATTCTTCTCTGTTCTTGGTAAGTTGATTTATGAAAATTATTTCTCAAAGATTGAATATTCTATTGGTCTTCCTTTTCAAGCGTGTTCTTATTATCATAATTTACCAATATTCTGCAGGGAAATTTGGAGCAGTCTTTGCTTCAATTCCAGCACCCATTATTGCTGCTTTATACTGCCTTTTCTTTGCCTATGTGGGTATGTATGATGTTATTGGTTAACACAGATTTCTGGATCGCAGAATTATTATGATCAGTTTCAGTGAATGCTAAATTAAACTTCCTTATGCATGTGCAGGTTCTGGAGGTCTTAGCTTCCTTCAGTTCTGTAACCTCAACAGCTTCCGAACAAAATTTATATTAGGCTTCTCTGTCTTCATGGGTTTGTCTGTGCCCCAATACTTCAACGAGTATACTGCCATTAACGGTTATGGTCCAGTTCACACAAATGCAAGATGGGTATGAACAAAAACTATCTACCACATACTCTCTCTGTTCTTAAGTAAACTTTTTGTCAAACCTTGTGATTATTGGTTTGTGCTTCATTAATGTAATCGTCGTACTCTTCTTATTTGGCAGTTCAACGATATTATAAATGTTCCTTTCTCGTCAGAACCATTTGTTGCTGGTTGCTTAGCATTTTTCCTGGACAATACACTGCATAAAAGGGACGGTGCCATCAGGAAAGACAGGGGTAAACATTGGTGGGACAAGTTCAGATCTTTCAAGGGTGATACAAGGAGTGAAGAATATTATTCCCTGCCCTTCAATTTAAACAAATATTTCCCATCTGTGTGATTCAAGCAGCACACTGAGTTGTAAGATGGTCTTATCATGTATTCCTTCTCTCAAAAGTTTCCAAAAGCACTTTGTGGTAACAAATTAAATATCATGATTGCTCTCTCTTGTGAATCTTATTACACGCTATTGCAGTAACAGAATGGTGTCTTTCCTTTATAGGATGCCTTAGAACATTTGTTGAATTGTTTTTTCCTTCTGTAAATCCAGCGGGAGACTAATGGATTTGAAGTCGCAATGAAGCAGTTATGTTTGCTTTTCTTCCTTCAATTTATTCAGATATTTGCTTCTATAGATATTAGTCCATTTATTCCAGCATGTTAACATTTGTAACTTAGCAAGTATGTCATATCTTGTGCCCATCCAATGGCTTGTAAAGTTGAATTGACTCAATGCTTCAAATCTTAAAGTTTAGGCTCCACAAATGATCCTTCTTGTAGAGCATATAATATCAACAATGAACCACACTGCTTCCCAAAAATCTTGTTACATATATGTAATAAAATCTCCTTCGTTTATTAGACCCAAATTTGAAATCCAGAGAATCAACTAATTCAAAAGCAAACAAATGATCATCAAGCACATGCTTGTTGATCAAATTTTGCTATCATATCATGTTAAGTTATTTGTATATTTAAGTTTTAACAGATTCTTTGTGGGCCAAAGCAAAGCCCTCGATTTATGGAAGTCATTGTTCTTTCAAGCCCTCATTAGAAAAAAGTTAAAATCATAAAAGTTGGCATATTCGACAATGGGGATGCTTTTTTTGTTTAGTAAAGGCTCTTCCATTCATGCCTCATTTGATAATGGAAGAGAAATAAAAGAAGATCTAACACACTTTAATAGTCGACAAAAAATGCTCAGAGAATCCTTGTAATTGTAAAGATCAATATTCATCCCACTATTCTAACATTTTCATTAATTTTAGCCAAAATAAACCATTTGTTTTTCTAAAGATCAATATTCTTCTTCACACTTTATGTGAACACTATTTCAATGGCTAAAATATGTATCATAATAGAGCGACTAACATAATTATTTCGATATGCTATTGTTGAAAATCTTAGCAACCCCCATTTTGGTCGTCCAAATACATTCAATTGTAGCACAAGTTCATAGACCTTTATCATGAACTTATTTAACTAACTCAGAACATTCTCTTAATTCTTTCTCTCTTCCATGTACCTACTTGTTGCCCCAAGACAAATAACATGACCAAATTTAGAATTTTGTTAAATTCTCTCAAATTGTTTAATACCTCAATCACAAATTGCACAACATATCCTATCCTAATCTCATTTTATGGGTATGTGTCATGTAATTTAGGTACAATAAAATATAAATGTTGTTTGGTGAGGATGTCAATTATAATGTGTTACTTCATTAATGGCATTAGGTAATGAGAATGGGACATAAAAAGTGTTGTCTTCTATCCCCACCCATTTTCAGTACATGAAATGGAGAAGTGTTCAATTAGACCCACTAATTAAATCAAGCACAATACAATAAGAATGTTAAGAGTTTCCATATAATATTATATATGAAATGTAATGTTGTACATTTTGTACTAAATAATTTAATTAATGAATCAAGATAGAAGATGGGTTTTTAGAATTAGTGAATGATGTTGAAGGTTAACTTCTTTTCTCATCCATTGAAAACTAACCAATTGGGGTATTATTAGTTATTATTAAGGGTTAATTAACAAAATTTTGAAAGCAAATTAAATTGTTTTAGTTTAGTCATTCAATGAAGTAATTTATAGGTCAAAGCTGTCATGTGTAAAGGACAAGGTGTTGAATTGAGTTTTGTGATTATGATACGTATATCATCAAATTAATAGCACCAAAGGTGTAAAGTCGTACGTTCTTATTATTTCTTTAATCTTTGAGGGTCTATTTTGTCATTTGTATTTTGATAAATTATTATCTAGGTCCCTAAATATTCATAGTTGTTTCAAATAAGGACATATTTTAACATTGAATCACCCCTATTAAAATGATAGAAATACTTTTATAATATTAAATTTTAACTGTCACTTATATAAGAGCATGTAACATAATATGGAATAATATTTTAGTTATTTTGAATATGACTACGGTCAGGGATTGATTAATATAAATTGATAAATAACATCATTATTTTAAAATATATAAAATTAAGGGACCTTTATGATAAAATCATTTAATTTTTAAAATTTTTTAGGTAAGTAAGGCTTTGGTGTAGTAAGAAGATATAATTTAATCAAACATAGAGCGATGATACAGAGGGAAAAGTGGGACCAGATGAATTGTCAGTCATCAGATTTAACTACAGAAAGATCTAACAAACAAGTGACCCACCACTTGATCTGCATAACTGTATGATCAATTTTTGTACCCAATTTAGGAAAGCAGGCATGGAACCTTATTTATGGTCCCATGTAAATTATAATCATATGGTTAAAAAAGCACAATGCAATACAATAGTCCATAGTGTGAATAACAAGTATCCCATACTTGTTACAATAAGTAGGATACATCCAAATCATCCGGTGCAACAAGTCATGATACATCCAAATCATATGGAAGAATCAATTCAAAATCTTGAGGCATGAATGATGTTAAGAATTAATATTACAAATGGTTGAACTCCCCACATAAATCATTACTTTGGTCAAGGAAAAAATTAACAAGAAGATGAAGAAAGAAAGCATATGGTAAAACAAAGGGTATTGTTTTGTTGGGTGCCCAGCTAGCTAAGCTAAACTTGAAAGGCAGAATAGGATCCCTTTTGTATTGTAACGCACAAACAAAGTTAGAACCCAAAAAAGAGGTTCTGTCACACGCGACATGCACTTATTATCTCCCTTTCTCGTTCACCCCTCACAAAATTTCACGCCCCTCTTGGTTTGGTGGCCAGCATGAAAAGCCTCTTGCTGGACCACCACCTCCACCACGCTCTCCCAAGAGCTTGCTTTCAGGAAGCATCGTTATTATCTCCCTTCTCCAACTTGAATGAGTTAAGCATTAATCTGGATGTAAGACATAGTGTAGATGATGAACAAAAGGGGTACAAAATCAAATACAATGTCACTTCTGGCCCTAAATTTGTTTTGTCCCTTCTGACAATGATTCACAGCTCACCACACCACATCATGCCATGCTAGGACCATTTATCAAATTAACTTAACATTAATACTACTTTATTTATTCCCCACTGATTTCACTTTCCCTAATGTTTACTTTTAAAAAACAATTTGGATATTTAATTAATCATAGTATTGAATATTTAAAACCAACATGGAGTAAGGCATAGGCATTTACAACTACTTGAAAGTTGGTGGATGGTGTCTCTATAAAGAGACTGTTTCAGCTTTCTCTTTGATTCTTCGCTCTCTCTCTTAAAGAAGTGCAATAACAGGAAGGAAGTAACTGAAAAATGGGGAATTGTCAAGCCATTGATGCAGCGACACTGGTTATTCAGCATCCGTGTGGGAAAGTAGACAAGTTTTATTGTCCTGTGAATGCTAGTGAGATTATGAGGATGAATCCTGGTCACTATGTTGCTATTCTTATTTCCACCACCTCGCGTCCAACCAATACTACTAACAACAAAGAGGACCGCCCTCCCAATAACGGCAGCAGCAACAATGGCAACTCTGTTCGCTTAACCAGGATTAAGCTTCTCCGACCGACGGATACTCTTGTTCTTGGCCAAGTTTATAGACTTATTACTACTCAAGGTATGCTGCTAGTTCTTTGTTTTTAGTTTTCTGATGGTAGTTTTTATGTAGTTATCTTTGATTTTAAGTTATTAATATGTCTTATTTGGTCTGTGGTTTTAGATGTTATGAAAGGATTATCGGCAAAGAAACATGCAAAGATGAATAGACCACAATCGGCAGATAAGCCAAGAGGATCTGAACTTGAAAAGGATAATCAGGTGAATAATCAATTCTTTGTCAACTTGTTCTGTAGTAGATGATCATCCAATCCTATAATTTTAGGGACTTTACAATATTTTCAAGAGAAGATTATCTTATTTCTGCTGTTAGATATTGTTTTTTCTGATTGTATTAACCATGTTCAGGTGATGAAGCATGAAAGATTCCAACCCAGAACGGCAGCATCCACTAACTCCGCCGCAGCCAAAGCAAGAATGTGGCAACCCTCGTTACAAAGCATCTCGGAAGCTGGAAGCTGATGATCATACTCAATATACATCTTCCAACATGCTTTGTAAGAACCAGGGGAGCCACAAGACTCACATCGGCATAAAAATCCAGGATTGTTAAACCTGTTAAAATCACAACAATTCATCAAGGGAAATGGGTAGCTAAGGAAACAAAAATATTTCTGCAAAGTGCAGATCTATCTGAGTAATGCCTTCTTGAATAGCAATAGCAAACGATGAAACCGAAAAAAGCTGTAATCAAGTTATTCTCTTCAGTAATGCAGTTAGAAATTCTCCAAAAATTAAAATTTACTATTTTGGTTGATCTTTAACTCTAGTAATTATTGCCCTGGATAGATAAAGAAAGAGTGAGCCGAATAATTCAAACCAGGAAACAAGAGATTCCCAGTCCCAGATGATCATTACTTGAAGGTCCAAACTTTAGAGTTTTGACCCATAATGCTCAGTGATTTATCATTTGTTACTATCATGCTCAGAATTATTTGCTTAGATCTGATATTTTCATACCAAGAACAGATGGGTCACCAAGATACAAGGAACAGAAGTTGTAATCATTGCTTTGAAAGACCATACCTACTTATATTTTGGTTTCTCAACTACTCTACTCTCTATATTTATGTATATAATTGATTGATTATAGGAAATTAAGTAGATATAGAAAATGATTATGATGATCCTGAGCAGTAGCTTCACCTGCTAGTTTGGAAACAACCCAGAAATAAAATTTCAAAACTTGTTATGATTAATTTTCCTCTATATAATAAAGGATACAGGGAACCTTGCCCTGGAACTATTTAATTACGGTTTTTCAGCTGAAGCATCAGTACCTGCCAGCAGTAAGATACCATCAGGGGAAGTCAACTAAAAAACAATTCATTTTACGGCACAAGATTAACAGTAGGTGTATTACACTAAAGAGTCGTCTTGAATCCTTGAAATGAATACACAGAATTCTTTACATGTGGGCCATCTATTTTTGGCATGATCTACCAAATTTTTATAGCATTATAGTTTATCTCTATTTTAGACCACCACTGAATACGCAACAAGATTAATGAATGATAGAGAGATGTATTTAAGTTGTAGGCCTCAAATGGTCCTACTCCTGATTGAGTTCGCTGTATAAAACCTTCTCACAAGCTGAGTCTGCCCTATTAATGTTTGAGAATTACAGCTTTCAAACAAGGAAGAAAACAAGTGGTTACCATTGTTTTTGGGTAGCTCAAACTTCTAAGTTCAGAAAGATACATCCCATTTTCTGACCACAAGGGACTTTATCCATTTTATTTTCAAGAAAATTCAATGGCTTTGCTATCAGAATAGACTCAAACCTTTTTGAACCGCTCAAAAAAATGATTCTCTTGATTGAAAAATGACTTGAGGCAACTTGCATAGCTTACATTCGCAGTATGAAGGTATTGTTAACTACCAATAATCATTGCAGTAATATATTTTCTTTAATAACATGAAAATGAGTACTATTCTTACCATATACTTGGGGGATAGTCTTCCAAATTGAATAACAATGAATCATGACATAACCTTAAAATTTTGACCATTCCATTCCACTGAACTTTAATTTCCAGGCTCAGCACTTGAGAGCCTGTGCTCCAAATCAATTGCAGAAGTTCTCACCCATGATCACTTGACCAGTAAGATATAAAATATGACATGCATACTCTATCCTGCCACATTTTGCATACAGACAAAATACAGCAGTAAAATTGTTGTTCGAACTTTTGAACTCAAAATCGAATTCTGGTCTATATATCAATATACGCACTGACAAATTCAGTTTCCTTGATTCAAGGCCTCAAGATGAGCACAATCATATAGAAGACAAACAAAGAACGGTCTCATCATGCTAGCTTCATCTATATCCTCACATATAATGAAAATATCTTTAGAGCTTCAACACAAGGAATTACTTCCTCCAAAACAAAATGCAGGCCCGTATTAGCTCCCTTTGTGTTGAGAAGAGTAATATTAAATGGCAGGGGAATCAATAAAATGGGCAATAAAGCATTAGTTGTGTGAAATGCCTTGCATTTTCATTCATTAACAGTATGCGATTCAATGCAACCACATATTACTTTCACAGAGGACAAGGATAATGTATGCCTGCCGTTGCCCGTGTCCTACCAAGATGTACAACTTATGTAACAGTAAGGCTAGCAGGCAAGTAGTTTAAAATGTATGTTAGTAACTGATAACCAAGGAGATAAACATAAAAATGGCAGCATTTTAACTGAAAAGAAAAACACCCTGGAGGAAAGACAAAAAAGTAGTCTTTACCTATGAACAAAGACTCCTCTACTGTTAAAAAACTTAACCAAATCAAGCTTCAAATGAGAAACACACAAAACATTTTGGCCATCCACATTATTTATTGTAACAACTGAACAATCAACCCTTTTATGCATTTGTCCAATCAAAGCTCACCTCACAAAAATTCAGCAAAAACCCAAACTCCTCCACTTAACATTTGCTCCCAATAACAGACTACATATATATAGAAGAAATGGAAACTCGATAGCTCCTCTTGTATACATCAACAGTTGTCTCTAGCTTGGAAACTCACAACCAAAGCAATCACACATTCTTGCATCAATAGAAGAAAACTTCACAGTATCACTAAGTTGTTGTGTTCTCAGTCACCTCTTCAACTTGTCCATTGTTGTCAAGTTGGCTGAAGTTACCCTTCTGCTTGAAAAGTTGATTGTGGTGATGCCTACAATAGAGACGATGCTCATGTGCTACATAGTTTGATGGGCTAATCACACAGCCTCCATGGCTGCACCTGAAACAGGCCTTATGGTATGATGTCCCATCAACTGCCACCTAAAAGATCAACACAGCACATTGAGTCAGGTTACCACCCAAATTATGTACATAGTGAGAACAAGCAGTTTAAATCCTTCTTGTGTAGCTAACGGAATGACCATTACTATTTTTTCAAATAGTAACATAATATTTATTGACAAGAAAGTGAATTCTCTTGCAAAGTACACAGTTAATATTATATCAAATTTCTACTTTTACCTTTTCAATTGGGTAAACAGTTTTCTTGCAAGCAACACATTTATCTTGAGTTCCGGCAAACAAACTGGAAACTCTGCTATTTGTGACCTGCACAATTCCACCCAATATAAGTACCAACATGGAATAGTTATAATAGACTTTAATCAACGAGGCACAAAGGCTGTCAAAGCAAGTCCTAATTTTAATTTGGATGGATAAATTCGAGAATTCTGAAACTGAAATCTATGGATACCTGATCAGCAGATCTGTCAACTCTAACAGTTTTTGGGGTACCTAAAAAAGAAAGGAACCCGTGAATAAGCTTAAACAGGCAGATATAACATTAATAAATATCTTTAGGAAATACAAAGTAGCTGTTAAGCACCTTCGAAACTTTTATCCAAGCTGCCGGTCATCTTAAACAGTTGATCAAAGTGAGGCTTGCAATACAAAACGCCCTCAAAGGAGCAATAGTTGCTCAGCTGCCAAGTTACAGAAGAAGGTGAGAATAAAGCGAACTGCATGTTGATACCATAAAAAAAAGATTTCACACCACATCCCTACTACCATAAACAAAAAACTAGGTCTTTGTAAAAGACAATATAAACTGATTCGCATAGATATATCAAGACTTTACTAGTTCTGCTAACTGATTTTTGTGACCAATTAATTGCCATGTCACCATCATCTAATTCGAGGATTTGATAGAATGTAATTTTAAGATTTCAAATGTAACACCAGAACAGGAATCTCGGATGGAAAATTGATGATGGACAACTCAAAATAGCCTTGAGCTTCCAATAACAAGCTCAGTATGTCTTGATAGACAGTGTAAAATTCTCTGGCCGTGAGTTTCCTATCCATTACTATTCATGTTCTGCTTGATAGACCACATTAAAATGGCATGACACTACATGCAGTTGGTTTACAGCAAGCAAGAAGAGAAAAATTGTTTCTGCCACTATTGTATGTTGTTTCAAAGATGCCATAGTTCACTACATGAAACCCACAATCATGCCAAGGGAATGTCGTATTTAGATGACATCTGACTCTCTACATTCTAGTTCTCTGGCCTTTAAATGAAAAAGATACAAATGCTCCATGATCAAAATCATGAAACTTGCTAGAGGACCACAACAATAAACTTCGCGTCTGTCTAAACCCAAAATATATCTTCTATTATTTTCCCCAGGCTGCAAAATCAGAACAAGTCAACCATTTTCTTTCATTCTAGGTGTCATGAAAATGAGAACTTAAGGGGCTTATTGAAAATTCAACAAAGTTCTCTAAATTATAACATCAGGTTGAATCATACTCAATTCCAATTTTGAGATTGCAATGTCATTCTACAACATATAATTGAAAACCTCTATGACTATCCCATTACCATCCTTTATGATTTCAAATGGAAGACATTTTATTTTGTTCTTCTGTTTTGCCCCTAACTCCTACCCCATCCCCTGAGATGAATAAAAGCGGATAGAATTTCTTCACAAATTAAAATTTATTCGAGTCCTCAAATTGTTTGAATTTTTATCCCTAGCCCAAAACTTACTGATTCTGTTCACACTAATGCTTCCCTTAAAATTTCAAATAATTCCTGGCACCCATAGTCAAAACTATTATGCTCGTTAATAGCCATTTCATCTAACCAAAGTATAGAAACATTCGAGAAAGTAATATTAAGATACAGATTTCTATAACGACTGGGTATTGAAACATGATAAACAATCGTCTAATCATCTTATGATACATGGTATCTTACACCTAAATTAACAAGCTTCCAGGTGAAATTCATAGGCACAATATGCACAAATTATAAAAGCTTCTTTTGCGACAACAAATGAGGATCAACCTTCATAATTGTCAGTCTGTAAAGAAATTTTCAATATGATAGAGGTCTATCTAGAACAACAAGAACACAAAAGCTTCTAACATCCAAAAGATATAGATGCCAAATCAAAAGTTTACTCGGTGCAAGTCATTTAAACAACAAAAGATTAGTGAGCTATCAAAAAAACAAACCAGTTGATTTTTCTAATACTTAAACAAGAGAAAACGTAGGCCGACAAAGTCGAATTTTTAAACAGGAGATCGGAGATCAGGATCATGTATGCAAATAGTCAACATCAGAAATGAACATACATTCCCCACCATCCTCCAAACTCAAGACCCCAAAACATATATGGACAACAAATCATAATACTTCAAGCAGTCTCATAACCATCATATTTACATAAAACCAAGATATAGAAATCAAACTTTAGCACAAAACAAAGGGACTATAATGGATATATATATGAAAAATGGTGTTTGACAATTCGACATGATCATACTACAGCAAGTAAAAGAACATCACATGTGTTGAAATTCAACATATTCCAGTGTGTGTCCATGTTTGCTTGAGATTGAGAGAGTGAATTTGTCACCTTGAGGGTACCCTTGCAGTGGTGACATCTAAAACAAGCCTTGTGGTAGACTTTGTTATCAGCAGTAAGTTGATCAACCAAGTACACTGTCTTCTCACACGCCTTACACTTCTGGGTAGTCCCTGCAAAAGTTGCCATCTTAGATGTTCTACACACAAAATTCTCTCTCTCGGACAACAACAAGTATCAACAAAAGCTGATAAACACTTCAATTTCAACTCTTTCTGATGTTGAGAATGAAGACTTTGTCTTCTATATACAACTCTTCACTTTCAAAATTGTTTTCCGAGTCTCAGAGTACAGCTCAGAACCAAAGTTGAGACAGCAATAGGTCTTTGCTAAGACTTTGCACCAATGAAAAGCGCTAGCTGTCTGAATTAAGGACCATTTTGTAATTTCAAATTGATTGAATTACAACATTGCCTAAAATTTGAAACGTGTCATTTTTCTATTGGAATATCGCATTCATATCTATTCCGACCAAAAGAGTTAAAACAGAGAGCTAAAACTAAGCAGATTCGGACATATCGCGGTTTCAATGTAGTGGGTTGGTTTAGATTCTGTTGGTACCACTTTCACAAACAGCGCGTGTTAGGGAATTCCTACGTTGTGCGGTTCTATAGTAAACCTGTCCTTTTGTGGGATGGAACGTGCTTAAAAGAGCAAGTGAAACTGAGAGAGGTAAATGATGCTCTTAATCTTCTCGAAAAGAGTTAAAATATATGGTGGAGCCCACTGTCAGAATAAAATGTCTGACAGATAGATGCACCATCCAACAGCTCAACCCTCAATTACACGCGCTGCTCCTCCAATTCAGAACGCTTTGATTTCGAGCAATCAAAACTAAGATCCGTCGAGCAACGACGGTAATTTTACTCTTAACTTCGCAAATTTATTACTATCTAACTCTTTTGGTTCGAATATGACACGTCTCTTAATTAATTTAGAACGAATTAAAAATAAATAAATAAAAATTTATAACAAATTTAACATGAATATAAATATAAATAAATATCTATAAATATAATTTTTAAATATTAATATTAAAAAAAAATTAAATCGATATTATTTTAATATTATAACATAAATTTTTAAATTTACGTATATTGATATCACAAAATAATATTTATTGTCTCTATTAAATAAATTATATGTATGTAATTATCAATAATTAATAGAATTTAAAATTTATTTCTTAAAATTTATTTTTTATTTTATATTTAAATTTACATAATTATTTTTAATAAAAAAATAGAGTTTAAAATAATTTAATTAAGTAAATTATATTTAAAATTAATTATAAATTAATTTATAAAATAATTATATATATTTTTATAAAATTATTATTATTAATTTTATTTTTTTAATATATATTATATAAATGACATATTTTATTTTAAATTAATATTAAACTTTTTATAATTTTAATGTCAAAAATTTTACTAAAAATTAACGCAAAATCAATGAATATTAAGTGGCCAATAATCAATCCCCACCCTATCGCCTTAACCTACATTTCTTCAGTCTATATTATAATAAAATCCAATCCGGAAAACGAAAAACACCAAGTCATGGGCCCAACCCAGGTAGTAGTGGTCACTTCCACTAGATCGTGAATGAATGGCCACCAATTGGGAGGCGTCACTTGTTACATTATTCTATTCTACACCCTTACAAAAAGAAATATTATGCAGCCAAGCATCACAAAAAGAAAAGGCTAAGCCAAGTTTTCTCGAAGGGGCACAGAACTTGTTCTAATACATACATGTCCGCATTCACCAGCTTTTATCATACAATAATTTAACCAACGATATGTTTCTTTCTGCACATAGCTGTCCTGTAACCTTTCCAATTGAGATAAACCAGGTGATAATCTGTCAGCTAAATGTTACAGGTTGATACAACAGCCACAGGGATGCGAAAGTATAGAAGTTTGAAAATCTTAAATGAGAGAAACTTAACCCCACAAGTAAACATCATCTTGCAATGCAATCCCATATCAGAAGAACTTACACTTGACATAAAAGACAGAAAACTCTATTCCATATTCATGAAATTCGCATCCAACATTTATTGAACAGATTTTTGTGAATGATGGAAACCTGGTAATAATCATCATAGCAGCAAGTCTTGCATTCAAGCATTTCATGACAACATATTTGTTCCACTTATTTAACAATCATACAAAAACCATTTAAGATCTAACATTGTTGCCCACCAAATAAAAACCAACTGCTGAAGACATACAAAATCATGCACTTTCATCCCTCGCCTGTCTCCGAGCTTCTTCTCGCATGACTGCCTTGACATAAATTTCATAGCAACAACCTGAAACAAACATGCATAATGTCAGTGTTAAGAGCATTGTACAACAAGCTTGTCATACTCTACATTCATACTTAAACTACAATTGCAATAGAAGACAGTGCGTGCTACTAAGCTACAATTGCAACAGAAGACAGTCCTTGCTACTTAAACTACAATTGCAATAGAAGACAGTCCGTGCTACTAAGCAAAACAATAATAAAAAAATGTGCTTTTAACCAATCCCTTATACAAGGAACATTACAGCTCAAGATGAAACAACTATAATTTTTTTGAGTCAGTTAAAAGAAAGCAATTGAGAAACTAGGAAAAGCACTTACAGGCCTATGATTTAACAAAAAGTATATAGGTATTATAACAAGTTCTACTTTGTTTAAGATGTTGGTTATTTTAAGGAACAGAAATCATACGAATGAGCATGTGCATTTGTTTATACAGGCACTTTTTGCAAACAACTAGGGTCCCAAATATGTGTAAATAGATAATTATTTCGTGTCTTAACCTAACTAGAGATGCTGTCCAATCTATGGTGCCATTGGTTACCCAGCCTTGGTAAAAACTCTCATCCTTCCAACCATAGTATGATAACAAAACCCTTGCACCACAACAAAATCCCAAAACCAATGATTCAAAAACAATCAAGGAGTGCTTGAAATTTTCACAATTTTATTTCAAATGTTGGAAGTCACCGGTTCTAGAACAATTAATTGTTATGAAAAATAGCACATACAAGAAAGCAGAATCTTAGAGGACACCACACTGATTAGAAAGAGTAGATAGCATTTAGGAGTCAATAAATCACAAAGTGAAACTTCATGCAGACGAATGAAAACAATATAACCAAGAAACTAGAATCAAGCTGCAAACTTTCCCATGAGAACCACATCATTGTTACAAAGACTGATTTCAGACAGCTTTATCAGCAGTTTAGGTAGATTAAGAGAGACAAACTGAAAAACATTTATCAATCTAAACAAATATTTCTGCAGACATCGTCAAGAAATACAACAATAAGAAACATGAAAATCAACTAATTCATTAACAAGTGGTTTCAATTCCCAAAATTAAATAACCTTGGTACAGAATTTCAGATACTAATTTTAGCATGAAATTCATGAGTGCCAAGTTCAAATCGAAATGACAGATTTGACCTCATTCAAGAAGTGAAAGTAAGTAGATTAGTTACAGGGATATCCTATTATTCAAACCAAGCTAATAGCTAATAACCTCCATTAGACTCAAACAGAACTAGTAGAAAACCTAGGAAAGTCATGCAAACTCAAGCCAAATCCATATATATTTGAAAAATCTAAAGATTTCAAAGATTAACTTATCTTTCCCAGAAGGGGAAGGTTTAAACTATCCAAGACTAGTAACGCTATAGAAAATTCTCAAAACCAAAGTGTTATCTTGTCAACCTCAGATGTAATTAAGTGCATTCGAAATCGATATTCCAACCTGTCATGAAACTTTTTATGCTACATTACAACTACTTAACTCATTAACATTTCATTCTAAGTATGCCAGAGACACCCAGCATACCTGCTACAACAATAATCGTAAGAACATCTCCAATTCTCTTCAGTTTCCGCACACTCTTCTTATGCGACTTGTATTTCTTAAGAGCAGGATCATCCGCCAACAGCTGCAAAGTATTAGACTCAATATCAAATGAAAGCACAACGAAACCTAACATACACAAATTAACAAAGAACTACAAAAACCATCAAATTATTATGGATAAATGAAAAATCAAAGCATAAATAAACCCTTTTTATGGTTCTGCAACAGGAACATCAAAAATAAAAGCTAAAGCTAACTTGTAACTTTCCAAGAAATAAGAATCTATCTGATATTCACTTCATTTAATCATCAACTAATTTGACAAAGACCAGATGCTAAATTCTAGTATTGTCCAATCATATAAAGCAAACAGCAAAACAAGAAAAGAAAACCCTAACGGAAACGGATCAAACAAAAATCAAAAAGACAAAGAAAAGTGAAGAATGTCTCACAGCTTTCTCCCGAGCTCCCAATTCAACGTGATATCCACGACGCGAGAGTGAAAACGCGTCTTTTGTCTTCTGCGTTTAATTCCAACAAAGATAACTTAGTTTAAGAAAACCACATCAAATCCAAACGAGATCGATTAGTAATATATAAACATACCTGAGACTGAGATCGTAACTGAGAAGCAATAGAAGTTTTCAGCAAAAACGCCATAATCACAACACGAATCGGATTGACACTCACAAGGAGCAAATTTGCAGAAAAAGAAAACGAAGTCGGTTGAGTGCCAAAGTTAAATAGTAGGGTTTGCATTGGTTACCCCTGTACTTTAACTTATTTTTATTTCTTACTATCTTTTTGGATTTTTTTTCTTTTTGGTCCTTTACACCTTATCGTGAATCCTTAAATTGCCACGCTTGCAGAGCGGTTTACACTACAGAAATAGGATAGCAAGATCGTTAATAAGAAGTAGTACGGAGGCTTGACGAGACCACAGAACGAAAATGGCTTTGAGAGGAGCTGCTGCAATTGCATGTACAGCGAGAGGAAGAAACGCGTTTCTTTCGTCAACAAATCATTATCTTTCTCTTAGATTTCGTCAATCTCCTTCACATTCTCTCCAAAGATTCACAACATATCCTGGTAACCAAACTGGTGACCATCTTTTCTGTAAACTTCGTTTAATTTATTTTATTTAATGTTGCATCAATTAACACAATTTGTCGTGTGTTATATTTGTAGCATTGAAAACCCAGATTCAGGCAATACAGGAGGCCTCTGTGGATCGCTTAACTCCCAAGAAAGAATATGAAAAGGAACAATCACCAGAGAATTGGAAGATCAAAATGCTTTACGATGGAGATTGCCCACTCTGCATGCGAGAGGTCTGAATTTTATTTACAGTTTATACACATAAACTATGCCAATCTTTGTTTTCTTTCTATGTTCATGTTTTGTTATGTTGTTGACAGGTTGATATGCTAAGAGAGAGGAATAAGCAATATGGCACCATAAAGTTTGTAGACATAAGCTCAGATGAATACTCTCCCAGGGAGAATCAAGGCCTAGACTACAAAACTGTATGTGATTAAAAGTTGCAAATTAGTGAGAACTTGTTAGCTTAATTAACATTAATCTTTTAGTCTTTTACACATATATTATTCAGTTTTGTTGTCTGTTTAGGTTATGGGAAGGATTCATGCAATCCTTTCGGATGGAACTGTAGTCACTGATGTTGAAGTAATCCTCATTTCTTAATCTTTTTCGATTTGTATGCCCTAGCTGTTTTAAGTAGTTGAGTGTTTGTGGTATTATACATATTGTTCTTTTGTATTTTGAACTATTGGTGGGATTCCTAAAATCTTGACTTTCCGTAATTGCATATGGTTCATACAAACATTCTACAGGCATTTAGAAGATTATATGAACAAGTTGGTCTTGGATGGGTTTATGCAGTTACCAAATATGAACCTGTAAGCCTCCTCATTTCTAATGGCATAGCATATAGTTGTATTGGTTTGTTTTGTTTTACAAACTTGCGTTTTTGAAGAAAAGTTGGTGTTTCTTCTTTCTTTTCTGGGTATTAATTGGAAAACATGGTATTTGCAGATTGCCACAATAGCTGATGCTGTTTATGGTGTTTGGGCTAAATATCGCCTTCAGATTACGGGTAAATTCATTTTACATAAGGAATTCCCTCGCAGAGTTTCCGAGTCATGATTGAGTTCTTTAGGTTGCCATGGCTAAATAAACTGGCAGCGTAATGGATTTGCTGCTGTAGAATGAACCTTATATCTTATGAATCCCTATCTATAAGTCATTTTAAATAAACCTTTCCTGTTTTTATCTTAACAGATCTTCCATGGACTGGATAGAAGTCATTCGGTTCTCATTGCTTAATAAAATATTCAGTTTGGCCTATTTTAACAACTAATGTGATTTTTCCAAGTACTACCATGTGAGAAACTCTAAAGTAATCTAGTTGCTGTCATTTCTGATCAAACTGATGGCTACCAGGAGTCTACTCTGTTCCGTTTAATAAACTTCTTACAATTATCTAATAGCAATAGTCTATTTTGGTTTTAGGTCGACCTCCCTTAGAAGAGGTTTTGGAAGCACGAAGGAAGAACAAGGTAGGCATATTGCCACTGCATAAATTTCTTTATTTCTATAGTTCAACATGATCAGCCTTTACTAACAGATTGCTCTAAGATGCTAGTCAACATCATAACCATCTCATTATACTAGGCAATAAAGACTCTAAAACAGATTTTTAAGGACCTAAAGGTCCAAATGAAGCTTATTCTGAGATTACATCTTGCATATGGCAGACCAAAAATTCTATAAATTTGGCCGTTAAAAAAGATCCCTTAGCCCTTTTCCATGCTGATGGAATTAATCCACTTAATAAGAATCTTGCAAAATAGAGAGGCTGATCCATAGTAGAGAGCCAGCAGTACTTCGGATCAAGCATGAATACATACAGCCTGGAGTACCAGTGAGATATTGGGTAACATATGATACCAAACTTTCTGAATGAACTCCCTAATACGTTATTCACTTGTGCTTATCTTTGTTGTAATCAAGTATCAGTTTTTTTCCCTTGTTTTTCTTTTTTCATGAAATCCAATCAATTGAATCATCACAAACCATCATCCAAATTTTCCTCGTACACCTGAAAGTAAGTTCGATTGAACCCGAGAATGTGCCAGTTAAATACTAACATATGTTAAGGGCGGGAATTTATTAATAGTCTAGAAGTCATCTCTATGATAATATAGCTTGAATGTTAAGTATTTTGCATTACCATGCAACTAAACCAGTTTCTTGTACTTTGTCCTCAATAAAAAATGCTCTGAATATTTCAATGCTGGAAGTGTCTGGTGAAGATTGATTTTATACTTCTTTGCAGGGTGAAGTATGTGGAGACAACAATGCTTGTAAGACGTAAATTCTCATAACAATTGCTGATGGACCAGATTTTGAAAGTTCCTTTTGTAATTGTCTCCATGAGTTCACATCCTAAACTTGCCACGATAAGTAGAAATATAAGTTCCTATTTTTGAGGTTTGTAACTACAATCTGACCCCAGAGAGCATATGTTTGCTCAAGGTGTTGGTTACAGGAATGAAAATGTAAAATTTTGAACCCGTTGTATACCTGTTATATAATTATATTTATCAATAACAAATATATACATTGAAGCATCCAGCAAGTGTTGGATTTGTGGATTGTGTACTTGATTAGGATTTTCATGATCTATAAGATTTATGTATGCAGCTTATCTATTGGAATTCATGTTGCTGTTTTCTAGGTTTAATCTTCATGTTCATAAGTCTTAAAAGGAAACTCTTCTACAACGACAAACTTATGGTTATATAACATATGATGCAGTAACAACTCAGCTCGATTATGCTGAGAAGTCTGTAAAACCTTTCAAATGAAGAACAGAAAAATCAGATTCATCGACCAAGTGATAACAGCAATCAATGGTTTTTTTTTCCCTCAGCTTTCAGCATCTTCACCACAAATTCATCAATATTCCTATCTGAGCTCCCACCAACACTAACAGCTTTCTTGGCAAACTCTCTCAACTTAGACGCATTCCTCCTAATTTCTTCACTTCTTTCTCCATCCATAACTTCATTTACGCACTTCTTAAGTTCTTCCCCTTTCACAATCCCATCTTCATCCTTCCTAACTGTCACTCCTATCTTCCAAACCTCCTCCACAAACTTAGCATTAGTTGGCTGATCAGTCCACTGCGGCACTGCCACCATTGGCACGCAGAGGCTCAACCCTTCTAAGATCGAATTCCATCCACAGTGTGTTATGAAGCAACCCACGGCTTGGTGAGCTAGAACCTCGAGCTGGTTGCACCATGTCACTACTAACCCTGTTTGACCAACTGAATTCACAAATTCAACTGGCAGCTTGTTTTCGTTCCCCTTTGCAACCCATAGGAAAGGCTTATTGGTTGCTTTTAAGCCCAGTGCAATTTCCTCAACCTGTTTAGCTGCAATGTCTGCCATGCTTCCAAATGACACGTATATTACTGAATTTTCTGGTTTTGTGTCTAGCCATCTCATGCAGTCGTCACTGGTTGGTTGCCAAAGACTAGCCCCGTAAGCTGAATCTCCTGCAATTTGTTGGTCAAGGTAGGCTGATGGCACCATTGGTCCGATCATCACCAATGGCCAGAGTCCAAGCATGGCCTTCACTAGCTATTTAAAAGTCAAAGCAATACACAAAAATGAAAAAATCACTCATTAGTTGATCTACTTGCCTGATCATCCAGTTCATTTGGAATCATTCCCAACAAATAATCTTTTTCAGAAAAATAATATTAATGTCATCATAATTTCTTCCTTTAATGGAACAGGTTTTATCTTTTATTCAATTGATTTCTTTGTTCTCCACAAGCAAAAATTACTCTAAATCGTTTGTTCAGCTGACAGTTACCTCATTTTCCAGATCTTCGAAGGAGTTGCAAAAGACCCAGTCATTTTTATCCAAGCTGTCAAATTTCTCCAAAATTGCTGCCAAATAAACAGGGCTACTTTCAGGTTGTGCAAGAAAACCCGGCAAGTCCGAAAAGCCAAGTGAAGGCAGGCCAGGCAATGATAAGGGCATGATTTCTTGCTTCAGAGGCAAAGTCAAGAGACCTTGATTGGTTTGCCAATACAAAGAGCAAACAGAAGCAGAGTTAGTCAACACTGCAGCTCCGTAAATGCCAAACTGTCTAGCTACATCAAGAGCCCAAAATAGGGATGCATCGTATACAATACAACAAACAGGTGAGACTGAGTCTGTGTACTTGAGTATGAGCTCTGCTAACGTTCTTGAACCGACTGTTTTGAAAGACTCCAAATAGGCTTTTGCACTTGGAGCTTGCTTGAAGCCGCCTCCATCGAAGCCATCGGAGATGGGCTCAACACCTACAGTGGTTGCCTGGATTGACTTGACTGTGTAATGGGTGGTGGCCAAAGTGGCCTTGAGTCCTTTGGATGCAAGGCGTTTAGCAAATTGGAGAAGTGGGTTTATGTGGCCCTGAGCTGGAAATGGAAGCACAAGAACATGAGCTCTTTGGTTCTCCATTTTTCTTTTTGTTTTTTTTTTTTGTTTTGGAGTTTGCTTTCTTCTGGTGAATAGAATACAGATTATACATACACCAATCTTGAGGTCTTCTATAGATAATGTGCATGGAAAAATGTTGGTTCCGTGTTCAAATTTGGTGCGCTCTGATTGTTAGATTTTGATGACCAGGATCATCTAAATTATGTGAATTAGAATGATATGCGACTGCCCTTGTACAGTTACAATAACTGACTGATTTTCAAGATTATTTTGGTTACTAAAATTGTTTTGGACCCAGAGTCTGTAACCTTTAGCTTCAAACCTGAGATTCGCTGGATTGATTTCATCAAATGTTGATTAACCATCCCAAAAATTCGGATTTCCATCTTGAAAATACATAAAGAGTATTTCAATTTTATGTTGCAGAAATTTCTTCCTCAACTAGTTAGTTTACAACATATATTTAACATTTAATAATTATATTGTACAGCTCTTTCAAACAGACCCTTGTTCTGTGGCTTGTCCAAACATCGTTTGCTTGAAACCATGGAGGCTGGTTTCTTCTAAACTCAATTGGGTTCTTCCATTTTTAGTACTGCCCATACTATATAAGTTCTATGCTCAGCAATAGAAATAAAACTACACTTAAGAATAGATACATAAAAATTTACCTTTATTAAACAAAATGATGATTCATCATAACAGCCCTTTCAACCGTTCCACAGCTTCCATTGAAGCAACTTCAAGTTTACAGCAAGGCACATTGCCTGATTCTCTAACTGTGATCATCTAAATATTTACAATTTAACGCAAGAAGAAAACAAACTTTTACATCTTCAGCGAGCAGAGAGAAAATTTATGAACTACAAGCTATATCTACATCTGAAGAAATTTCAACTTGTTGCAATCTACAACTGCACACAATTTAATCGGGCAGCCTCCAGCAATACTATGTCTAGTACGATGATGAAACCAAATTTTCACAGCCCATTTGGATATCTCTGAATTTCTGAAATACGAGTTCTTTTCAAAGTCACAATTTTCCTTATAGAGAACCACTTCAGCACACTAAACAGCTTTGTCCATCTCCTCTGAGCTTTTCCCATGGCAAGAGATGTAGAACGCGCCATCAGGAAGCCATCAACAGCACTTTGTAGATCAGCTTGTGATTCCAACGGGAGATCTGTGTCAAAAAATCTCAGATGATCTTCATCACAGAATGCTTGAGAGATGGACTCGGTGTCACAGATAAGAGAGTTGGTGATTTGGCCTGGATAATTTAAAGCCTGATCATATCTAAGACCCGCGTTTTCTATATTGTGCAAGCTATAATCATCCAAACCAGACACCCCACCAACAGAATAAATGGATGAAATGATATCTGGAGAAGAGGCATTCAGTTGTGTAAAATCAGAACCACCCATCTTGTGAGAAGCCATAATCTTGCTCCCATTAGAAACATCTGTCATTGACAAGCTTGATGTGCAAAGAGCATTAGATAAGTGTGAAGAGCCACCTGTGAGAGAGGCTTCATCCTCAAAAGAGACAACTTCCTCCCAGTTTTTAAAGGCACAAATTACCAAGTTCAAAGCTTCAGCCTGATGTCACAATCAACCATTAAAAAAAAGAAAAAAAACCATAAATGAAGGAGAAAGAACGTGTAACTGAATATTTAACAAAATCTGAGGTGATAAGGGAAGTGTGCCTTTTGGGTTTCAGACAGCTTGTCAATGGGAACATGCTGGCACTCTGAAAGTAGTCCCATCACTTGTCCCACAACATTGAAGACCACACCAGATTTCTGCTGGGTACCAGGAGGGCTGTACAAGTACATCCTCTTATCAAGTACACATGTCCGAGCATGCTCCACTGTGACTTCCCACATCTTAGCAGACATACCCGTACCAAGGATCTGCATACATAACAACGAGGGAAAATTTTATTACTTCTCCGAGGTTGACAAACCCTCACATAGCTAGCAGTCAGAGCTGTTGAAGGTGTCATTGAAAAATTTTTCACATCTCACATAAAACTTAATGTGGCATACATAAAGCATAGATATTATTGTAAGTTAAGTTTCATTTCCTTGAGCAATTTAGTCTCTCATTTGTAGTGAACAGGATATCCTCTGCAGAGCTCTACTAAGAATGTTAATACCAAATGTTTTGTGTTCCACATGGCACAAGGTGTCTATCTGAACCACCTATAAATTTCAAACGTTGTCACCAGGCATGGCCCTTTGTTTTCCTACAAGGCAGATATGCCCCAGTCCTAACTGCCGGTAAGAAACCCAGGTCCTGTAAGCTTCCCTTGCTCTTATTCAGTGTTACCATCAGACCATATGGGCCACAGTTTCTTCTAAAGGATGTAATCATAAGTATCCTCAGAACGTGAAATACCAAGTAGTACAGTATATTGAAAAGGTAAAATGTTAGAGAAAAAGGAATAATGTCTTACATGCCGAAGCCTAGCAGGGTCTAGAACAAGTAGGGTCAAGAAATCTTTTACAGTGTTGATACTTTCCCGACTCAAACGCTTGTGGAAAGCTCCATCTTTCCCAATCTTTTCCAATCTCCAAACTTCATCGAATAGGGATGGCGGGTGGTGCTTCTTGTACACTGCAACCAGAAACCAAAAAATAAATTGAAATTTCTCTCATCTCCTCGTCCTTATTACTTATTTGAACAACCTAACATTTGTCAATGAACATGCTTGATATGACGTTAACAATGTCAACTTTAAACAGTCAAAGGAAGTCCTAGAATGATTTAGCTATGCTCAGAGTGATGCTATTCAATTCTGTCCTGAATACTGTTGAAATTATTAGACTTTAAAAGGACAAAAATAAACAGTAAAATAGACAATCACATGGTATAAAAGAATGCGAAGATAATATTAAACATATTAAACATTTACATTCTAATTAATCAACAGTCAGTAAATAAATTCATAATCACTCACATTCTCCACGGTGATCCCTGACAATGAAGGATTCTGTCTTTGCTTCCCGAACTCTAGTTTCATCAGAGTTATCCACAACTCGTGCTCCAAGTCTGAACCTACGGCTTCTTGTCCAGCTTGAATTATCTGTAAATGAAATCTCGCCCACCAAACCAATTCCTTCTTTAAGATTAAGAAATGCATCTCCTGTAAGAAGAGGTTTCTTTCCTTCTCTCTCCCTCACAATGTTATTCTTAAACTCTTCAACAGTCCAATTATCACTCTCATCACCGTCAAAATCTCCCTCAAGAACGACAATTTCAACCCTGGCAGAGGATTCCGGACCAGAAGTAACAATTTGGCCAGTGAGACTATCAACCAAAGCTACTTTCATAGTGGAGTCGTCTCCTTCTATTCGAGCACCAGTGAATACTGGAAGAGAAAGATTATTTGCGAACTGTAATTGTAGGCTTCTTGATTCAGGAGATTGTATCTCTTTCCCACTATTCCTGGACAAGGATGCATAAAAAATATTAACGAAACATTTTCAATGCCACAAGTGGTAAACTTCACAACCATACAGCCTAAAAAGTTAGACTTTTTAAATAAATGCTAGGTAATACTGTTGATTTTCACCGTTTCATGCTGACCAAATGCTTTTTGAGAGCCAGTTCAACTTCCTCTTTTACCTGTAAAAGTAATGTTAATTTTGTTACGAACTGTTTGCGTAACTAATTGAGTTCACATCACAGCAGTTATATTTACAGAAACAAAATTACAGGGTCCCAACAAATACAGGAAATTTGTGCTCCTGTTTTGCCGATCATATTTCCAGATTATATAGACCCCACAAGGAATATATAGCACAACCATAGCAAGTAGATCATAAAAATTCAAATTCAGTTTGATAGCATTTTCATCCATTTATCAAACAGAAGACAAAAGCATCTTCGTATTTTATATATTTGTTAATAACAAAAGGTCTCTATATACATACATATATAACTGGTAGAATGTATCATATGAACAAATAACTGTCTGCCGACCACAATGCAGCAATTATGAAATGAGACAGGCTATCTGTTGTTAGACAAAGAGATAGGCAACGTGATTGTTAGACAAAAGTTTGTACCACCAAAGAGTGGGTTGCCATGGACTTCAGCGCAAACATGGTGAAACACTATAATCTAAACACTTGAAACAACTAAATTGACATTAATGGATTACATGTTAAAGAAACCCACAATCATATAGCTTTAATATGGTTTTAGACATAACAGCCTGCAAAATAAAGAAATGCTCTAAGCTCAATTCTTGATCATAAACAAAATAAAACTGATATTGAACCGTACCACCCTGCGAATCAAGGGCTCCAGAACTGGCTCCAGCAAATGCTGAACCGATCGAATCTTCATCACCTCCTGAACCACACTGGAGATGATCGTCAAATAAATTAGAAACTGAAACAATAAAAATAAACCCAAAAGAAAAAAGGCTTAAAGCATATTTCAAAGGACATCATCAATCATCAAGTTCATACAAGCAAGGTTGATAGTTGAAATTATTAATCGTATAAACACAAAACATTCAAACAAACTCATTTCTTTTCCAACCCCAAGAGCATAAAAATTTGCAACCCCTTGCTGCTTTAAGCAGTAAGTACACGTTTTGAAAGGCAACTGATTGCCCCATTAACAAAAATCACTTTCATTGACAATTTCCACAAAACAAGCACACCTGGTTCAATTTTCAATTATCTTTCCACTTTGTCTGAAGAGCTCCAATCAAACTTCACACGGACAGAGCATTTTCCACAGTATTCAAGAAGCAAGACTTTCATTCACTCAAAGTTGCTCATTGCCTCGGTAATTTCAATCGCAATTCACATCATCAAAGCGCATTTATCAAAAAATTCCACTCAACAAGCAAACCCTGTTCCGTTTCAACTACTTTTCCACTTTGGCATTAAAATCTCAATCAAATTTCAGTTTTTCACCACGGTCATCAACAATTTTCAATTAAACAATCTTACCCGCTTCATTTCTTATTCATTTCTCACTATGCTACCCAAAAAAAAAAAAAAATTATATCTACAGTAAGTATTGTCAACAACATGTAAAAAGGCAACAAAAAACCCCGAAGAAGAGACACTTACTTTTTAAAAGTAAGACCTCTTCTACGCTTGTCGTCAGGACTGTTCTCTGCTCTAGCTTTTCCATCCTCTTGATGCCTCTTCTGGGACATTTTTCAATCTCAAACAACCCACAAAACACTATGTGATGTTGGTTGTGATCATCAACAACACCAACAACAACATCCAAAGAGACCAACATGCGGCGCAAAATCTGTTAACACTTAAAACTCTCTACGTAACATCATATATATACACACACAGAGAAAAAAAAAAAAAAAAACACTACTGAGCTATCAATCAATAAATGATAATGAATGGGAAGAATACAAAACATATATATATATATATATAATTTAAAAATACGAACTTTAATTTAGCTTGGCTTTTTAGCTAGCTATTCATTTATCTTTAAATTTGGCTGCGTCTGGGATGCTTCGTCTTCGGCCTGAAACTCGCTCGTCCAGTTGGTTTCTTGCTTTGGCTCTTTGCCTAAAACACAACAAACTTGAGAGTTTTATTTTGGGAAGTAGCGTTGTGGTAATGCAAGAAGTGCTGGTTTGTTTCAATGGGGTCCATTCAAAGCGCGTTATGGACTACGAACGCACGGGTCCATCTTCGACACGTATTCTCGGTCCCACTTTCAGCGTGTAACGTGACTAATCTACTTGTCGTGTCTTTTGTCTTTTGTCTTTTTCGTTATTATTTTAAAATATATCCAATTTTACCATATTTTTGTGATAATCATTACGTGATTATTGAATGGGGTCTGACTAAATTTTTTCTTAAATTATTTTAATTTTTTTAATACAATATAATTAATAATAAATAATTTAAATTATATTTTTTAATATAATATAATTAATAATTAATAATTTAAATTATATAATTAATTTATAATTTTAATTATTAATTAATTATGTAATATATTAATATTTAATTAAAAATGTGTTTAATTTAATAATAAAATAAACCCATGTCTTATATTCCAAATCTTTTATTAGTAAATGATGAGCCACGAGTCTCTACATTTCACGTGTCTATTTTAAATATTTCATCTAATCCACTTAAAATTTAATTGAATTATCGTAGCACATACAATAGTATATTATACACGGACAAAAAAAAAATATATCATAATTATTTAGATTAGGTATAACATAACCTAAATGAGATTAATGCCGAATAATTAATTACTAATTAATTATAGGTAGGATAAGATTATTAATTAATTACTATAGTATTTTCACGTATTATTTTCATTGCTTTGACAAAATTATATATATTTCGATAAAATTAAATAAAAATATTTATTAATAGTAAAATAATTAATTTAATAGTTAATTGATTAACAAAAATAAAAAATAATAATTACTATGAAAGGTTAAAATTATTTTAATCATTTAATAACTTTGATTAGTCAATTAGTGATTAAAATTATTAAAAAAAAAATTGGTTAATTTTTAGAAAATGTATATTTATATGTAATTTTCTCAAATCTTAATTAATTAATTAATTACTGTCGAACTAATTAATTATATGTATGTAGGGTAAAATTATTAATTAATTACTGTAATATTTTTACCTAACTCTTACATAAATACATATTCTTCTAAAACTAACAAAAAAATATTTTTCAACGGTAAATTCGATATATTTAATCAATTGATTATCAAATGTTATTTTGTAAAAACAAAATCTTATAAGAATTATGTGCAAATATCATGTAAAATTATTGTAAATATTTTTTAGTGATATATATATATATATTTGTTAATTTTTATAAAGTATACATTTACGTGTAATTTCGTTAAATAAAATAAAAGTACCTGAAAATATCATTTATTTTTATTTTTATTTTTTTTTTGTATCTTCTCCAATAAACCAATTGGTATCACTGCAAAAGCTCCACCCCTTTCCTATCAACATACATTAATTATTAAATCATTACATTACATTGCACAAAGGGCAGAAAGCATAAAGCAGAAAGCAGAAACAGTGTTAAAAGACGAAGTGAAAAAACAAAAAAAAAAGTGAAAAGAAATAAGAGAAGCAAATGTCAAGGTCATAAATTCCCTTAAAGATACTCACTCACCCACTTCCTCGAATCTTCCTCCTCATGCAGTCAAACAGTACCATTAGAATCCATAAACTGTACTACGCTAAACAACATATTGAAAATTTGTAAGGTTTGTCACATTGCATATATCTCAATATCTATGTTGGTATTAAAAGAAAATGAAATGAAATCAAGGTTAGATCACATTTATCTTTAACATCAACTTGCTTTCCCTACCAATTTTAGACTTTAACGATCATATGATATCACGACAAGCCTTTTATTGGTGGGGGAGATGTCTCATTCACACCATAAAATCTCTTAAAGATTGCTTTATTATATAGTTTATTAATTGTTTTAAACACACAGTCTTGCTGTGTCTATAGAAGGACACGTCGCAAATGAAAAAACATAGAATTAAATGATTGATTATTGGTAATTTGGTAAATTTGGTTGTTCAATAATTCTATATTAGAAATGCAAATTTATATAATTGGAATCACTTAATTATGAAAATTAGACTTTTAAGACATTGTTTTAGTGGGGCGAAATCGTTTCTTAAAGATAGTTGCATCAATTTTTTTTTTTAATATTTTGATTATTATTAGATATAGTTCAATATGTACAAGGTTCAGAAGAATAAAGGGCTGAAATGATCCTATAGAAAAGGATGGATGGTATCCAAAAACCAATTATTACTAAAAAAAAATTATTTCAAGTTATAAAAGAACTCGAGTTTTATTTGATAGAAGAAGGAAGAGACTTGGAATCAGCATAATAATAAAGAATATAGTGAAAACTACAGGAAATATAGAAGCCAAGACCTTTTAGAGTTACTAAGAAACTTAGATAAAATCTTATCCCAAAGACACAACGTAAAAGACTCGGTCACATCTCGTTAAGGTTTTAGTCATAGCTTACGAAGGTTTCGATCACAGCTTACAAGGGTCTCAGCCATAGCTTATGAAGGTTTCGGTCACAATTTATGAAAGTTTCGATCACAGTTTACGAAAGTCTCTGATACAGCTTATAAAGGTTTCCGTCATAACTTATGAGGGTCTCGGCTAAGCAGTGTCAGAACTTATCTCAAGATAAAAACGATCTTCAAACAAAGATTTTTGAGACATTTTTATAGTTACGTGTTAGTGAATGATTTGTCTCTTTTTCATACGTTACCGAATTATTTTGTAATAAAAATTTTTACCAAATTAAATTTCTTAGATAATAAGAATTCTAAAGAGGTAGTGCCACCAAATCCAGAAATCGATGCTTAACTTATAAAATTTTCGTGATTCTCATATAGTGAGTTTTAATTACTAAATTTCATAGTATCCTACAGTAATAAGGAGATAAAGACATCTATAAGAAGATATGAGCTATAACTAAGTACTACTATTGAAACTTTGGCTAAAAATATTACAATGCTCTTTTAGCTTTCTCTTTCTCCAAATAAAATATTAAAAAGTAAAATCCTGATTTAAGTATTTGAGGGTTTTTGCTGGATAACCGGCTTTTCAATCCTGTAGCTTTTAATTGTGAGCGCAGATAGAAGCTAGCAGATAAAAAAAAAATGAAGAAGATCACTGCTAATGTACAGAGTCTAAGAAAAATTTTTTGCTGTATCAATAACTATATTCTTACATTATTCACTAAAATTAAGTCACATATTAAAAAAATATTGAATATATCAACAAATTATGTCACATAATTTGTGAATTATTAATTTTTAGAAATTGTTAATATACATTTTATGTACCTTATACCGTTTAATATAAATTTTAAAATATGAAACGAAAAAATATAAATGATTAATGTATAATTTAAAACAGTTAACATAAAAATTTAAAAATATGAAACGTAAAAATTAAGTCAGATAATTTGAAATATGTAATATGTAATAAAAAAAATTAAACATTGAATAAAAATTTAAAATAATTAATATAATTTTTTTTTAAAAAAATTAGATGTAATTTATTTGAGATTTTAATTTTATTAGATTGTTATTAGAAGGATGCTACTACTTCGAGGTAATCATAAAACATGGGTTATCATACATTTAAATGTAGAGTATTATTTTTTTTTTATCTTTTATTATATTTTTTGAATTTATATGCTAAATTGAAAAAAAAATTAAAATGTAAAAAAGTTAAAAATCACAAACTATGCAGTTAACAAACCCGTGAGTTGGTAACTTGAAAAGCAATTTACATCAATCGGATTGGAGGCTAAAGCGCTTATCATAGGACCGTACGCACTATATAAATGGGCTGCTGGGGCCCCAATTGCTAGACAGAGTTCACGTGTGTGGTTGTAGATGGATCCAGTACTTGTTTACTATTGTGGTGGTCTGTGATATTGCTAGCCGGTCCTGTGATGTCCAATAAAATTGTTACAGCAGGTGGTCCCAAATCTAATATTTGAACAGACCGTATCGAACATGCCAGATGTCAATTTATCATTGCCCGACTGCATTATTATTCAACACAGCATGACTGCTTTACTGATTGTCCTGGTTGCTTGTTCAAATTAACTTAGTATTATATTATTATTATTATTATTATAAATTATTAAAATAAAAAATAAATAAATTTATTAAATTAACTTATATAAAAAAAATTATATTCTTAATAAATTTATATTTAATTTCAATTATTCACATATTTTAAAAATATTTATTTTTCAAATACTTAAAATTTCACGATTACCATCTTAATAAAATTAAGTTAATTTTTTTTTATTTTTAAAATAAAATACAAATATTTAAATAAATTTATTTAATTATAATTTTAATATAACTTGATTTATATCAATAATGTTAACTTTGTAAATTGGGCTAAAATACTTGACTGGTGGATAATACGATTGATTAAATTATAAATTAAAATGAAAAATTCTTTGAAGGATATGTGATAACATTATGACATGTGATGCACGTAAAAATAAAATAATAATAATAATAATAATAATAAAAAAGGTGGAGAAGCACTTGAAAACAATGCATGTTCATTTCCCATTCATGTCTTGTGAAGAGAACACAACGTGAAACTTATTTTTGGCCATGGAATTGCTTTTAGTACACACTATAATCATATTCATAGGTGGAAAGTATTGGGCCATTGAGGGCTTTAACTTTAAAGGCTTCCCTACAAGAATGATTAGATCTTTAAGGTTGTCACATAGTCCAACATAAAAACTATATCTTTCTAAATATGAAACTCTTGTGTTCTGTTTTTCATCTCGTTTTTTGTGTTTACGAATTTTCATTTAGTGCTTTTGGGTTTTTATTTTATGCTTTGATAGAACAAAAATAAATTACCAAAGGTAACAAGCTTTTCTGATTTCAGTGAAGGAAAACTTTTGAGAAAATCATGACTCCACACACTCCTTCCATACTCAAACAAACATATTAACTACATAATACATTACAGTAATAAAGGAGAACCCAGTTGGGTCAGGTCCAGCTAGGTTGAAGAAAAGTCCATGGGCCTATGGGCATTTAGTTTTGTTTCCTTGAGGAGTTATACCAGGGTAGCAACTCCCGCAGACCGCCCTGTTGCCCGAGGTCCCAGGTGGGCAGACAATTACACCTTACACAGCATGCACCACATGCTCTGTTGCACAAGTTTGCACAGCCCTCCAAAATCTGAACCCCGAAATAGAAATATGCAAAGCTCAAGTACTTCAGTTTGTGGCTTAAACCAGTTAAACAAACGTCAAAAGTGATTAAAAAAAAAAATTAAGCAACAAAGTTGAGAAATTGAAGCGTAAATGGAAACCCACCTGTCTTGCATGAGCCTTCTGGTTCCACCTCTCACAACAAGAAGCTGAGAAAATACCAAGATAAATAACTAACATGTTACTTCATATGCAAGAAACTGAAACTAGGAGTTGAAAAATATTATATATGTGTTGCCAGGGCCAGAATGGACTACATCTTCCTCCTTGAGATCGGATGAAACCTGCATGCATGATAGCCAAGTGGTTAATTAAATGAAGCTGTGTGACAAAACCCATCTCTGAAATTGACCAAAACAATCTCTCTGCGCCTCTGCAACAAAGAAGAGCAAAATCCCCAACAGAAGAAGCACACGTACCGCCATGGCTGCAACTACAGATAGATGTAGAGATGGCAAAGTGTTTTAAGTGTATCGATTCACATTTGGCAATTGGCATTGCTTGTCATTTATATTGATTTGACCGAATAGTTCACCTCGGGCTTTTGAATGCGCCAAGTGGCTAAAATGAAAAGCATTTTTATAAGTGTTGCGCTGTGCACTCGTGGACTCAACTCAGAAGAGCAGTCTATTATAAAGTATTGACTGTTTACTTTATAAATTTAAGATCTACCTATATTTTATTCGGGGACGTAATATTCTCACTAAAATATATAAATTTAATTATATTTTGTCTAATATAAAATATAATAATCTTATTAAAAATTAGTCTATTAAAAAATACTATTTACTAATAAGATAAATTTAATATTAACATATGTATTTTATGTGATGTAAAATGTGATATCCTCTTTAAAAGAGTACTATATTAAAAAATAAATAATATGATAATTTATTTTATAAATGTAAAATTAATATTGGTTTAGACGTGAGATGTGATATTTTTATTAAAAGATTAATATATATTTTATTTTATGTGAGATGTGATATTTTTACTAAAAAAAAATAGTTTATTAGAAAGTAAATGACGTAATAATTCCTTATTGATCCTACATTTTATGTATGGATAAGAATTTAAATATATTTTAATACTATTTATTGTCGATTTAACACTTGTTATTAATTGATCAAAAAATTTAATTTATTAAATAATATTATCTAGTAATATTTATAAATTTAAGATCGATTCATATTTTATTTGATGTTAAATTTGACATATCATGCATGATCCACAAATAAATAAATAAGCGAAGAGAATCAATATTGTATTATTATTGTAAGAGACGGAGAGCACACAAATTAACACAATATTTTACATAATTAATAACCTTTTTTTAATTGCATTAACATACAGTAAGAGTATTTATGTAGTTCGGTCATTCATGCATTAACAATTTCCTCGTCCCCAAGAAGAAACCAACATAAGAATAGGATAAGCTTGGCTGTTGAACCAAGAACGGATCAAATCAAACGCGCTGCTAGAGGCTTTTGTTGTTGCAGACAGCTGGGTAATATAGCTGCAAGCAGTAAGCAAAGGAAGGACAGTAGCTGAAGCAAAATAAAGTTATCGTAGTAAAACAAGTCAGCGTTGTGGGTGGTTCAGCAGGGTATGGTGCCATGGACGTACATACTCTCATGTCACTTCTTTTCAGGTAAAATATTATAGCGTAATGGACCTAGTTGGGAAATTGAAATATGACGGCGACGACTTGTAGTTAGAGGTAGCAAATGTATTGGACTGGCCGTGAAATTGAAACTCAAAAAGATTTAGGGGCCTCAGT
>JAXCLQ010003589.1:0-12092 GCA_035584115.1 Cedrela odorata
TTTTTCTTTTTCTTTTTCTTTTTTGTTTCAAGAATCAAGTATAAGGGTATGATATAATTAGGATGGCTGGCCTATTTTTGTATTTACCATATTTCAGTTTTTAAATTGCAAAAACTAATTTGAAGGATCAAACATGATGGCGTGAATTGAAGTTTGCAACAACTTTTCTTAGGAAATCAGCATGATTTAAAAGACAATGACGGTGGAAAAGCTTTATTACTTGACAATTATTCGCGTATCTCTCAATAATAGTAAAAATATAAACTTCTTTTTATACAAATTTACCTGACAAAATTATATTATTATTCTATATTTTATATAATTCAGTTCTTTACTTTCATATATTATCATTTACTTCCATAAAAATACAAGACATTTGACAATAATATAATACTTACGATAAATTGTAAAAATAAATTTATAAAATAATATATATATATATATATAATATTACTCAAATTTATTATATTTTAATAACTACATCATATTCATTATATTTTAACATTTTATAATTACTTTAAAAAATATAATTTTGGTGGTAACCCATGGTCTCATAAATAAAGTATATGTATCTCTAAAGAGATAATCCAATTTATTTGACCACTCATACCTAAAATAAGAAATGACAGATTAATAATTTTAAGAATTATTTGATTTATATTTATATATGAGATGTGGTGTATGATAAACTAGATTAATTAAATAAATTAAGCATACTTGTCATCATTATTATTATTTTTTTTTTGTACTAACTCATAGTCGTTATGCTCAACAAAGTTAATTCTAATAGATTTCTCGGCAAAGATGATTATGATAGATTTCAAATTGAGTATATTAATTCTAAAAAAAAAAAATGAAGATAAAGACTATGGGATGATGCAATATTAAAAATGAACTGAAGGTAGATAGAGACTACAAGATGATACAATATAAAAAAGATAAAATTGTGTAAAAAGAACTGGTGTTATTATTATTATTATTATTATTCATATAAAATTTTTAACGAAAACATGTGTTAAGTACTCTATAATTGTCACAATTTTCAAAGCAATAAAATAAATAAATAAATAATTGTCAATAAGATAATGATGTCATTATTTTTAAAAAATAAATAATTGGAGACATGCATTAATAATTAAAAATTAAAAATTTGCATAATTTGATAAATTATATATTTTGAATATTGTTTTAAAAAATAATTTGTTAAGAATACAAATTCTTACATAAATTCTATTTATAAAAATTAATGTGACTAATTAATAATATTATGTGATTTTATACCGAATAAAAAATTCAATTACTAAAGTCTCAATTTTCTACAATTTATTAACACATATTTTTGTTAAATAATTTTCAATATATAATTTTAATTCACAAAATTTATGTATGTATATTGGATTACTTTTATTGTAATCTAATTAAAAAAAAAATACCCATTATTGATAATTGTAGTTTACAATTTATTTACACATGTTAAGAGATGCGAAATTAAAAAAAAATTGATGTGACCAAGATGCCCTCACTCAGACAGTTTTTTAATACCCGTGTACAAATCAGAAAAAGAAAACGGCAAAGCATCACAAGACCCCTCACCGACTTCGACGGGCGTGCCTTCGTTCTAGAGTCATCAGATTCTGCGAACACGAAAATTTCCCTCATTTTACGCTACTTCTGGGAATCCAAACAATTTACTTTACGCACGACGAAGTAAAACAACTCAACTACAATAACAGCATACAGTCTCCCGAATCTGTAAATAACATATGGTCGATCTGGATCAGAAACATCCAGGCAAACTAGAGCAAGAGTTCTCTCCGGAATCGGGGGCGGCGCAGATGTCGGAGCCGCTGGAGAAGTTACGGAGGAGCTCTTCTTCTTCCTCCAGTTCCAGTGAAGTTTCTGTGAAACTTAACCGCGAAATTGACGGTGGAAGTAGCTGTGAAGCTAAAGACGTGGATAGCGGAGAGACGAGTGGTAGTGGCAGTGCCGTAAATAATGGAAATGCTGAGTCCTCTGGTTAGTTTTTTTTTTTTTTGGTGAATTGTGATTTAGATTGAGTTTGTGTTTCGTGACTGACAAAGCGCAGAGCGTCACGTAACTTGTTTTACCGTCAAAACAGAACCTGATGACTGATTTGATTTTTTTTTTTTTTAATTTTAAAAAAAATAATCTTTCTGTTACTTTTGAATTGATTATTTGCAAGTCAAATATTGAACTTTACATGGACTGAATTTGTAAGAATCATAAGATTAAATCATAGGCGGACGGTCTGAGAATTTGATACTTATTTTTAGGTATACATATATTTTATTTTTATTGTTTGTTTGTCTAGGAAATTCTGGCAGTAGTATTCCTCAGACAAACGCTTCTACTGTGGAGGTGTCAAGCACCAAAAAATTGGAACCAACCTCAAGTCAGCTAAGATTGCAAAGAGCAAAAACTGAGAGTCACAGACCACGTACCATACTTGCGGAACAGGCTGCTCAAATTTTTGACAACAATATTTCTGTTCATCAGAAGGTATGATTGATCAGATGTCTTTGTTGAGATCGGCCTTGAATGTTTGTGAAACCTTTCTTTTCCACATTGTTGTTATGTTTTTTCTAATAGAAACCTTTCTTAGGCTTGTTTTACTTCATAGGTTGCAGAATTAGTATACAGAACATTGAAGTTAATAAATTGTCTTACGATTTGAATTGTGAAATGTGAAGCCCTGTTGGGCATTGCCCATAATATATAACGTGTCTCCTTATGATGATCGCTGTTATTATTATTGCCGTGTAATTGTGGCAGTCAGTCTTCATAGAATTACCATTTAGTCTTTTCTGACTTATTTGGCTAGGAATTTTATTGAATTTATAAAACTGTGCAGATTAAATTGTTGAAAAGAATAGCTACTGTGAAAGATGATGGAACTGTAGAATTTGAAGTTCCTGGAGACGCTGAACCCCATGATCTTGGTGCTGCATCTGAACATATACATAATGAAGTTGTTCATGATGAACCCTTTGATGCAGCAGATATTCAATACATACCGCCGTTGCAAATAGTAATGCTTATTGTTGGCACACGTGGTGATGTGCAGCCTTTTCTTGCGATTGGCAAACGTCTGCAGGTTAGAAGGACATCATGACATTAATTTTTTATTTTTTCATTTTTCTGATTGGGTTCTATTTGTGATATTTTTCAAATTTCTAATGTTTGTAATTCTACACAATATTTTCCTAATAACTCGGGTTGATATAGAACACCTTGGACTAGTGTTATGTTTTGGACAAGCATTTGCAGTATGAATGCAAAAGATAGTTTCATTGTTTATAACACGGGCATTTTTTTAATATTATTTTTAATATGGTGTGATGTTTTCTTTTGTGAACTGTGGATAGCTATGGATTTGTGCTTATTTCTTGTCAATGGAAAGAAGGAAGCATGAAAAATTGAAATTGATTTTTTTACTTTCAGCAGTTGAGGATGTTATTATGAGTGGATAAGAATACTATTTACAACTAATTAGAATGTGTTGATGCAGGACTATGGTCATCGTGTTAGATTAGCTACTCATTCAAATTTCAAAGATTTTGTCCTGACTGCTGGGTTGGAGTTCTATCCTTTAGGTGGTGATCCGAAAGTTCTTGCTGGATGTATGTGCCTAATTGCACTATGTACATTTATATTTGAAGTCCTATGTAGGCTTTTCATTTTTTTTTTTCGGATTCTATTGTCTTTATTGGTTCTATCTCTTATATGTGGTCAAATGCATTTTCGGCGTGCTCAGAGCACTTGACACATGCTTTGTGACATCACATATTGTTAGTAAAGGGGAGCGTGGGCTAGGTTATGAGCCTTGGGTTTATTTGAACTGAGTAGACATTTTTCGGTTGCAAAGCCCATGAACAAAACATTGACGGACCGTGTTCCCAAAGCAGACAATATCTACTTTGTTGTTGGGCCTATTCTTTTACATAATTGTTGTAACTGGGTCTTTCAGCAACATCTTGGGCTGTCAACCCCTCATGATTTCTAGTTAGTCTTAATTGTTACTTCTATCGTCATAGAAAAATAGTTTGATTTTGCTCCATGTCAAATCATAGATTCCAAGTTGTTGGTTGCTTTGCATGCTCCAAAGAATGTTTCTGTTTCCAGATTTTTACCTTATGTGGATTAATTCAAATTCTCTTTCTTGTTTTCATTTATGAAACTTAAACTCAATGATGATGTAGCTCTCTTGATTGAATAAGCTTGCATTGGACATTTTCTGTCTTTGGTGGTTAGTACTTGTGTAGAAAACTGTAAAGAGGAAGATATGCGTTAAATTTACTAATTTAGGTTCAGATGGAAAATGTTATTGCAGTGACCTATATGCATAAACTTGAAGATGGTTATTTGACAACAAGTCTTTATCTGCAACTTACAGTTAGTGGTTTTACTTTTTCTGGAACAGATATGGTTAAAAATAAAGGCTTCTTGCCATCAGGCCCCTCTGAGATACCCGTTCAACGAAATCAAATTAAGGATATTATAAACTCTTTACTTCCAGCTTGCAAAGGACCTGATTTAGATTCTGGCATCATTTTTAAGGCAGATGCAATTATTGCTAATCCCCCAGCATACGGTATGATTTCAAAGCCTCAAAATCTGTTATAATGTTCCACGTGTATATTTTCTAATTGATTTTTGTTGTAAGTCTTTACATACATGTCTGATGAAGAAGTTTTCAAGCAATTGCTTTATTGGAGTGTCAGTTTTGGTTGTAACTCTAAGATTTTATATAGTGCAAGATATATATCTGTTTAGAAACTATTCCTAAGAAATTGAAAAATAGTAAAAGAACAAAGTGTAGAAAGCATCTCTTCCTTCTGAATCGATTTTACATAAAAGAAAATGCCAGTTTTTAAGTAATAGAATGAAAGTAGCTTTTCATTTTACCTTCTTATTGGTTTACTCAATTGAATTAGTTATGAATAGTCTGTAAGATGAAGTTCTACTGTTAGATAAAGGGCAAATATCAAAGAGTAAAGAAGTGTTTGCTTTGTTGACTTGTACTTGCTATCACTTTAAATGTTAAATGTAAGGAGTTATTAGATAATGCTTGCAGTATGAGGTGACAATAATAATATAAGAACAAAGAAATGGTACAGTTGGATCATAGATGCCTCCTAGTTTAAAACTCATAATTCCCCCCACAGACAAGTTCTGCCATATCAATCTCTCTTTGGTGTTCCCTTTTGACATTTAGTGGAAATGTGAATCATGTTATGCCCTTTCACCTGCTTCATAGTGATGCACTTTGAATCCTAAGAGGTTGGTCAACTAGCTCGTATTGTTTTGTTTGAAACTATTGTTAAGTGAAATAAACAAGTTCTCTGTGTCAGTTGAATCAGCTTTTGTGTTGGTGGTTATATTGCCATTGATAGCAACATCTATTTGCTTTTTTAATTTTTAATCTTTTATTTTTTCAAGCGAGAGGATAATGAAGAAACTGGCAACATAGATAAACATGTTTATACTGATTTCAGTCTGATGACTATATGTGAATGTTCGCTCCCAGAAATTACCTGGAGTGGATGGGGGTAGGGAAGAATGTGGGGGATGGTTCGGTGGTGGGGAGGTGTGGTTGGGTGGGTGGGGGCGGCGGAGTGGGGATCTGATACATCAATATCTTTTGCTGTCTACCTGTTTATTTACTTTTTGTTGTCACGACTTTTGGGTAAATCTCGGTAGATATATCCTTTTATCTTATTTCAGTTTCTTGGGAATATGTGGATTGGGTATTGATCATTCTAGATCTATGTTGGATCTTCTTAGACATTATTTTGTCATTGTGACCTTTTTATAAATCTCATTTGTTCTTTGGAATATGTTGATTGGGTTGATCCCTGTTATTTTATCTACTTAGATCTTTTTTTATGGGGAATTATTCAACTTATGTCAAAAGTTCCTCAATCAATATTCTGGTACTAACTTTGGCAAATGTTTCTCTAGGGCATATCCACTTGGCAGAGGCACTGAAAATACCGATTCATATATTTTTCACAATGCCATGGACGTAAGTCTTGTCTGGGTAATGGAATCTAGCTGATTTTGTTGGTGCTTAACATCTTCGAAATTTGCAGTTTTACAACTTGTGCTTTACTTCTTGCTTTGTCTCAGTTAGTTGTTCTATTGCATGGTTTGATGGAGAATCTTAAATTGCTTTCGTCAATCTATTATCTTTTTCCTCCAGGCCAACTAGCGAGTTTCCACATCCTTTATCCCGGGTAAAGCAACCAGCTGGATATCGAGTGAGTCCATTGAATTCTGTCCTTTTCCATGTGTTTTTGACTCCCCTGATTTTATAATGTTTTCCTGGTTGACTTTTAGCCATTTCTTTTTTTGCAGCTGTCATATCAAATTGTTGACTCTTTGATTTGGCTGGGAATACGGGATATGATAAATGACACTAGGAAAAAGAAGCTAAAGCTGCGACCTGTCACATATTTAAGTGGTTCCCAAGGTTCTGATTCAGATGTGCCTCATGGGTATATATGGAGTCCTCACCTTGTTCCTAAACCAAAAGGTTGTCACTTCAGACTATGATGTTATAGTGTTGAGATTATAATACCTCGTCTGATAGGCATTTATTTCTATAAAATAAATGTTTGTTTTTCTGTATGTACATTCTCGACCAACCAAGAGCCTCAGAAAACCTCTGAAGGTTCTTATGAGATTAATTTATTTAGCCATTGAACCACAGCTACAGAATCTCTGATTGTCTGGAATTTTTTTTGGGTATCGGTGCTATATTATGGGGGTAGCATGTTATTTCATCACTGTAACCAATCTCTTTTGTCCATAACTGAGAATTGTCATGGACCATCTGATTTGGCTAGCTGCATTTTTAGTAGCTGCAACAGTTCGTGGTTCTTTTATATTTGCTTTGGTTGATTAGGTGATACTTATTTGATGCTTTCTTGGCTGGAGTTTTGTGTACTTTTGCATATTTAGATGACATTGATCATCAGCATCTGAACTTTGTTGCATTTAAGCTGTATAAATTCTTGTAGAGGTTACTGTCTTCAACTTATAACAGAAGTTTGACAGTCTTGAAATGACATATACTGAATTATACTTATTAAAATGTGCAAGGAGGACACTTCGGAACAATGCTAATTTCTCTCTCTCTCTCTTTCTGTTTTCTTTTTTTTTTTTTTAATGTGTGGTTTGCAGATTGGGGACCAAAGGTTGATGTGGTGGGATTTTGCTTCCTTGATCTTGCATCAAATTATGAACCTCCGGAATCACTTGTAAAATGGCTTGAAGCTGGTACAAAGCCTATTTATATTGGATTCGGTAGCCTTGTGAGTTTTTTTTTTCTTAGTTCTAACATTATTTCTCTGTTCTATTATTATGAAATATGAACATTTCAAACGGTTAAAGCCTTCTTGAGCATATTCTTTTGAGTTGCGACTTTATTTCATTGGTACATTAGTTGGGGAGAATGAGGTGTTGCCCTCTTTGATCCCTTTAAACCCTAATTGTTGATGAAATTGGGATTTAATCCAATGTACAAAACCAACAAGCTCAACTCAGATTGTTGAATCCTTCAAGTATTTAGCTTTATAGATCAATGTTCTGTTGATAATATTATAAGTTACAAACACTCAAAACCTAATGGTAACTTTGTCTTGGTATGTGCATAGATTGAATTTCTTGAAATGTAATTTTTTTTTCTTTGAAAGAAATGTAGTGTTAGGATATAAAATAATTGTAGGAAATGATACCTGTCTTTGAAGAAAATAGTGGAGGAAAGCTAGTGAAGTTAAATTCAAATTACCGGCTACAATTTGAATTTATTTGATTTATCCGATTGGTATTAGTAAAATCTGTTCCCTCTTTTTTATAATGAGAATGCAATCATTCTAACGATAATTTTCATGATATGGTCTAATTTTGTCTAACTTCTGTGACTTATATGAGCAAATATGATAAAAAGTTTTCAATTTTCTTTTGAAATTTTGGGTAAGGATGAATATTATGCTAATGTTTTTAAATTCCAATTTAATATTCACTGTAATTTTTTTAATAAAAAAACATGTTCACACTAGTAATTTATGGGAGTGGTTTTGGAAGTACTTTTTGTTTGGTTTGTACTGTGGATTTAATTCTTTTATTTTTGAAAACAAAAGGTATAGAAAATCTAAAGAAAATTCTTATCAAAGAAGAAAATCTTAAGAAAATGTGTTTGGTTGGGGAATTCTTAGAAATTTTTTTGCATACAATCCCAAAAGTAGTTTAAATCTGGAAAGAATGCCATATAAAGGAAAAATAAGACACTCCAAATTATGCCCAAGTAATTGATTACTATTCTTGGACCATGGACCAAATGCCTTTTAGTGGGTGTAGAAATTAGAGGAATGAGTGATGGTTAGACGAGAGCCTGCATGCAAGTGTATATCTTCTCGTACATCTTTCTGTTTACTATTTTTTCAAGGTTTAAAAGTTGTTTGCTAAGAGTTTTCTAAGAAAATGGGTGGTATGATGGACATTTTGAGTAAGGCCCTCCTGGTAATAAAAGGTACGACAGAGAAGTTACTGATGTTGTCCCTAGGAAAGGAAGGGTTTAAGTGGAGAGGTGTAAGGAACTGGAATTGAAAAGAATCATGAGAGTTTGGAGACATTTCAGTACTGAGTATATGACAATTATGCAATGTGTTAATGAAACTAGGTTGTATAATCTTCTGAGGTAGTACTTGGCATGGTAGAATTTCTTTCTCAGATTATTTATTTGATGGCTAGTGTAAAGCTTAGTCCTTCAGATGTGATTTACTGCACTATGTATGGAAATATAAATTGCAATACATGATAAAGAAAGCATCCCAGTTTGAAAACATTGTTGGAATCATGTGTTCTGCCATTTGATTTATCAAATAATTATTTGTTATTTTTGGTGCCTCGTGGAAATTGAATGGTCCATTTTACAAACTTCAATAAGTGCTATATATATATATATATATATATTAAAAACGGTACCAGAAGAAGAAAGCCCTCATACATAGTAATTGTATTATATCCAGTTCATTGACTACGTATATAGAAGTGAACTCATTCAACTTTAATGGGAGACTTAGCATTCCCTAATTATCAACTGTGCTTAAGGGTGGTGATTTTGATCCCCCAAAAGAAGGGTAATAGATGCCATGAGATATGATTCTTTATTCTTCATTTATTATTTCATGACTTGTTTACTTTGTTTCACCTTTCCCTCTTCTTGAAAGCCTGTACAAGAGCCAGAAAAAATGACTCAGATAATTGTGGAAGCATTGGAACAAACTAGACAGAGGGGTATCATAAACAAAGGCTGGGGTGGCCTTGGTAACTGTAAGTTCTTAGTGATCTTTCTAATGCTTTATATGTTTAATTTTCTCTCCTCTCTCCTTTTTCTTCTCCTTGTTTTCCTACTACATTGTCTGCCCACCAAAACTTGAGTTCAAATTTACTTGGCTCTATCTTATTTCCTTGCAGTGGCAGAACCAAAGGACTCCATATACTTACTGGACAATTGCCCCCATGACTGGTTATTCTTACAATGCAAGGCTGTGGTAAGTCTGAGCACTTGAGCAGCATCGATATTGCTCTCTTCTTTCATTGTCATGTGTATTTTGTATGTTTTCTGTCTTTTGTGTGCAATGTATTTATCATGGCGGTAGTAATTGTAAGCATGCAAGCCAGGCTTGCCCCTTTTTGCAGGGAAATGGAGTCCAACGGTACCATCCAACAAGATACTTAAATATTGTAAATTAAATTTTTAGTTCACTGTTCAAAGGTTAAAGAAAAGATGTCAGAGTTTTTACCCAATTTATGGTCTTGCGAGTTAGTGATTGACCAGTACTTGATAGGCATGTGACATAATTTTGGCAAAGTAGCTAACCTAGCTTAATTGGTGGTTGTATAACTTTTGAGTGGACAGTAGAGCAATTCTTGTTTTTATTAGTTGGCAAGGAGGGATGAAATGTTGCTGCTCAATAACCTATATTTTGTTGTAATCCTTTTATGATTACATTTGTTGTCATTCAAGTAAATAGAGCTGTATTCAAACTTTTTCTCATGGATAACTGTGAAGCATTGCTTTTTCTATCTTATGTTTGTGTCATTATATGATTGAGGTACTTTCATCATAAGATAGCTACTTTTTCTTTAAATAACTTTTGTTTTATGGCTTTTGTACATGTATGAGTGTTACAAAGTGTGTGTGCTAGATGATTGACATGATCATAAATTATGGTTGAGTTACTTTGGTAGGAAAGAGTGAAATGTAAATATACTAATTAATGTTAAATAACAATCATGCACATTCAATGAAATTAGACATGGCTAGAAAAGTGCGTGTTATAATTAAAGAAGGGGAAGAATTCTTGTTTTTGCATCTTACTGTCCATGTAGTAATTTTTTGGCTCCTATATAAATAAACATTGAATGGATATAAAGCAAAGAGAAAAAGTATTTTTGCTAAGAGTTTAAACTATATGAAAGGATTTTATATGTACCTACGTTATAAAGTATGATATCATGTGTCCAGTGTGATAATATGCTTGCTGGATATATGCATGTTGAAATGTTTGATGTTCACATGTTCTTTCCAACTTTCTTTGAAATTTCTTCAAATGTTAACACTATTTCATTTATTATTATTATTATTATTATTGTCCTTGTGATGGTAATTTCTTATTGGTCTGCCTTTCTTTTTTTCAGGTTCATCATGGTGGTGCTGGTACAACTGCTGCTGGTCTTAAAGCTGCGGTAATACTGATGTCTTGTTTTTCACTGTTTCGGTACTTGTAGTTCCATGTGATGTGATTTCTGCCTCATGTTGACACATTGTTTATGAAATATAGTGCCCAACCACCATTGTACCTTTCTTCGGTGACCAACCTTTCTGGGGAGACCGTGTACATGCCAGGGGAGTAGGTCCTCCACCCATCCCGGTTGATGAATTCTCACTTGCCAAGTTGATTGATGCAATAAATTTCATGCTAGATCCACAGGTAGTCACAATTTCTGCATTTGTCAATTTAATTGTCCAACTTTATATTTGCTTAGATTTGGTGGAAATGAGCTGTCTTAAAGAAACGGTCCTCATACACCGTTTAACAGGCAAAGTTCTAATGTTGCTTGTCAAATCAAAATGCATAATGTGAGCTAGCTTCTTTTAAGTAGATTATTGTTGAACTTTTATTGAATCCATTGCAGGTGAAGGAGCGTGCAGTTGAACTTTCTAAGGCCATGGAGAAAGAAGACGGGGTAACTGGAGCAGTTAAAGCTTTTTTTAAGCATTTTCCTCGGACAAAAACTCAACCCAAGCCTGAGCAGGAACCCTCAACAGAAAGATCAAGTCTTTTCTCCATTGGTAGATGTTTTGGTTGTTCCTAAGTTTCAGAAATGTATAGTTGATCCTTGTATGCTGGTAAGCCTGAATAGCATGGTGGCATGCCTTCAACAGTCATTATTGCTGACATCTTCTCATGAATCGGTCGCCTTAGATTCTTTTCCTGATTCCATGTAATTATCGGGTTTTATCTAGTCAATATATGCCAACTATATAAGGTAAATATATATTTTTATTTACATTTAAAGGTATATGTAAGTTGTGCTTTTTTATTTTTGGGTGTCTTTTCGCACCCCTAATATTTTTTTGATTGGGGGATTTTTATTTAATTCTGTTAGTCGTGCCATTGGTATTTATCTGAAATAAACACTCATTTTTATTTCTGTTTAAGACGAAATCAACCTTTATTATTCTCGATATGTTTATGTTCTTACGGATAAAGAATTCTTGCAAATTCTTAAAAGAGTATTTGGTCTAAACATAAACAAGTAACCAAAATGTTTTGAAATTAGTAAGAGACTTAGGTGTAGCATGCATGTTACTAGCCCATGCCAGCATATATTTAGTATATGCGTTTAGTTATAGTTTATTAAATGTAAAAGTTACTAGCCAATGCCAACATATATTTATTATATGCGTTTAGTTATAGTATATTAAAACGTATTCTAGATATAAGGTTTTTTTCGTTCTTTGAAACATTTTATATATAATCTTAAAATAAGGAAAAAAA
>JAXCLQ010003589.1:12192-53022 GCA_035584115.1 Cedrela odorata
TATTTTAAATTTTTATATAAAATATTTTAAGTTTTAATTAATAAAAATAATTTTGAATGTAAGATATATTTGTAGTTATATTTATATTAATAGTAATCCTAGACCATTTTAATTAATTTCGTCCTCAGTCTATATTAGCAATTCGTATTTATTGCTTCAAAGGATTTATGGCCAGTTTCGAATTTGTTGTTGGGAAGTTGAAAACTGAATTTGAGTAGAAAGAGATACAGATGTATTTATCCTCGTTATTTGTTGACAATTTTGTGCAACAGATCTTGATTTATTGTAAATTATCAAAACGTTGGCCGTTAATTTTAATTATTAAAATTAACTGTTTAAGAATAAAATTATAATTTAAAATAATTAACAGATAATTCTTCTAAAATTTATTAAAATAATACATAGATAGAACTATATGTTAAAATCATATGGATTTTTTTGAATATAATAAAAAAATTAATTTTTATTTAAAAATATAAAATTACCTTTTATTATATATATATATATTTTTTAAAATTTTTAAAGTAATTACTTTATTTTTTTTTGTTTTTATTTTTAAGTATAAAATTCATTTATTAATTTTTTTAAAAAATATTTTGTTATCTATAAAAATCAAACGTTTTTTTTTTATTTTTTACTCTTAAAATAATATTTCTTAAATAAATTATTAAAAATATTTTCAAATATAAAATTAAATGATTAGCTAATTTTTTTCATTAATAAATTATTTTGTTACTTTAAATTTTTTATTAATAAAAATATTTTTAAATATAATTTTTATTCATTCAACTTTTTAATAAGTAAATTCTATAATTAAAAATGAAAATAAAAATATATATAAAAATTACTTTAATATTTTTTAAAAAATATAATAGAAGAGTAATATTATATTTTTTAATAAAAAATTAATTTTTTAAATTATATTTAAAAGAGGTGTTTGTAATTTTTAATATAACTCCGTCAACTTATTTATTTTGATAAATCTGGACAGAGGGCCGTTGATTACCCTTCTATTTAAATAAGATTTTTTTTTCTTTTATTTCTCTCTCTTTCCTTTTATTTTTTTTCTCTTAAAACTAATAAATTCTGATCCTCCGATATCTGAAAAACACAAGGTGATCAGCTAAGGCTGCTAGGAGGACGACTGTGCGGAGTAAAGCATGAATCATGACAGACTTGCTTGGTTGCTTTTGTGGCAAAATGCAATAGTCGTGCATATCCTCGTGGCCACGTTCGACAGCAACCACGCGTGGTTGCTCTTTGCCTCCGGCTAGGTTGCTGGTTATTCTGCATCTTCATTCTTTGGTTATTATAGATTTTCGATTGATTTGGTAGATTTTTGTGGGGTTTTATTTTGTTTGATTTGTTTAATTGTATTGGGTTTTAATTAAATTAATTAAATTATTCATTATTGAAATTAATTTATATTAAATAATTGTTTGATTTTCTGGCGAGTGATATTCTTATATGATTTATTACACTCTTCATTTTATTTATTTTTACGTTGGACGAATCAGATTTATGGAATAATAAGTTTTGGAGGAAAAACAAGTTTTAGGTCGTTGAAACTCTAGCCCAACTTTGATCGTCAATGGTTTTTGGGCTGTAGGACAGAACACTAGCGCCAAAGCCATGAGAAACCAGCACTGCAGCGCTATAACATAGATCTTTCACGGCAGAACATTAGAGTCGCGACACTGAAAAGTCAAGGTTGTAATGCTAGATCGCGAATTCTGAAACGAGAAATAACGATAAAAAAAAAAAAAAAAAAAAAGGGTTTTTGACTTCTGTAGCCCCAAAGCACTCCTTATTTACGTTTATGGCCAAATTTGTAAATCTCTTTTATTTGAAGCCAATTATAACGATTTCGAACAAAAATACTCTTAATTTTTTGATGATAGTGTTTTCATTAAGGGAATAGTATTTTTCATCGAGAAAACAGTATTTTTTATTGAAAAAATAGTATTTTTCGTCGAGAGAACAGTGATTTTCATCAAGAAAACAATGATTTTCGTTGATAGAACAGTATTTTTCGTCGAGAGAATAGTACTTTCATTGAGGGAACAGTGTATTTCGTCAAAAGAACAGTATTTTTTGTCGGGGGAACAATGTTTTCGTCAAAGAAACAATATTTTTTGTTGAGGGAACAGTATTTTCCGTTGAGTGAACATTATTTTTCGTCAAGTGAATAATATTTTCGTCGAGGGAACAGTATTTTTCGTCGAGTGAATAATAATTTCTTCTTTTTTTCGTTGTTTCTGTCTTAAATCTCAAAATTCACATAAAAAAATATAATCAAAACAAATAAATTAGTACCGAATCATTCATAAAACTATTTTTAATCATTTTCACAAAGATTTATTAACTTTTTTTCAAGATTCACATGAAAAGTTACAATTAAATATGAAAATTTTAACTTCAAAATTTTGAGTTCTAAAATAAAATCGCATTTTTGTCCAAAATTGTTGCAATTAGTCCCACATAAAAGAGATTTGGAAACTTAAATATAAACATAAATAGGGAGTGTTTGGGCTATATAGGTCAAAAACCCAAAAAGAAAATTGCTCTTTTTAATGAAAAGATATAAATATAACCTACTGCGATTTATTTAGGACCTTTTTGAAAGATAGAAAAAAGGAGAGAAGCCAAAATCATCTAATCAATACACAAAAATGAAGAGTTTAGAGATTGAAGAATTGTTTCATTAGTTTTTCTTTACTTCTATTCTTTTCAATTTCTTTAATTGTTTGTTTGATGTTGAATCTCAGAAGGAGTTTGTTAAGGTAATTATAATAAACTAATTCCGTTTATTAAGGTTGTGACGTAATCTAATCATTTTTTTTATACCTTTTATTATTGTTATTAAATTTCTACTGTTGAATATTTCATCATTATGCTTAATGTTTTTAAATGCTTGATCACCATTTAAATACTTTGATAATTACATTGAGATTGAGAAGAGATGTGCAATGTTAGTTTCCTATGATAAAATACCATATCCTACAAGTTTAATAGGGATATTGACATGGTTTATGTAGCTTTAATTAGAAAATTCATATATCTTCATGTGCTTGATTGCTTTTAAATTCACAAATAGATATTGTGGGTCATTGTAGAAGGTTAATTCTATTAGTGTTTGAGAGAGAATTTTAGATAATAAAGGGATTTTGGCTTTCAGCATGGGTTATGAAATAAAATAACATGAAATTTAAAGTTTAATTCATATTGATTATAGTGAAATCATATTCTAGTATCTTGATAATTTGGCAAGTCTCCTACTTGTTTACTTTTATTATTTTCAGTTTTGAATTTATTTTTTGTTTTATTTTTCATTCATCAACTCAACTATTCGATTTTTCAGATATAATTTAGGATAGTAATTTCAATAATTATTGGCAAATCATTATCAGCGACTTCGACATCCAATTTTATTACTTTATTATTTATCACAATTTTGTACACTTATAATTTTGTTCAACAAGTTTTTAGTGTCAGGGATTGATTTTAGTTGCTAATATTGAAAATATATATTTTTGTTCAAATTTGGAATTTTATTGTTTTATTTTAGTGTTTAATTATTATTAGAATTAATTTTGCATATTTTCTCTTACCTCTACTCTAATTCTTATGATTTTTCTTTCTTTCTTAGGACTTATAAATTTTATGAGACCTGTTGTAAGCTTGGAAACTTGTATTTCGATTTGAAAATTGAATAAAATTTTTGGAAACTAAAGAAAGAATGAAAGAAAATAAAGAAGCCTTAGCACATACACAAATTGAAATAGAAAATCCAGTTGAGGGTACAAAAAATAAAATGGCATTACGATACTATGTCGTACTAGTGGTGACTGGAGCTACCTCAAGTATTAGGAGACCAACTGTGGTAGCCAATAATGTTGAGATTTAGTTGACTATATTATGATGATTCAAACCTCAGTTCAATTTCATGGGTGGCCCGATGAAGATCCAAATATGGATATTGTTAACTTCCTTGAAATTTGTAATACTTTCAAGTACAATGCTTATGAATATTGGGTCTTAGTGGGAGGTTTTTGTACCTCCACTACTAGTATTTTCTACTTTATTTTATTTTATTTTATTTTATAGTTTAGTGAAATAATATAATAATCATATATTATTCTATTTTATGTAGATTATGCACATAATTTTAACGCTGTGCAAGGGAGAAATGTTACATTATATTAGGATTTTAAAAAGAGTTTATTTTTTTATAACACAAACTTATCAGTAAAGAACAACATTGAGGTTTTTGAATTTTTTTTAAACATAAATGTCCAATAGTTCGTTTTTATGATTGTCATTGGAATGAAACGACACCAATTTTTTTGTTAAAAAGCTCTCTTTAGAATTTAAATATACACGATCTGATTTGAAGAATAAGATTAGAGCATGGGCATAATGTCTTATACAACTCCTGCTTGTGAGATAAGAGTTAATATATAAACGTCCCTATTTGTCAAACATAAAGCGATCTTTCACGTTTAGTTTGTATGCAAATCTACATAATGCATGACACATGGGTCATGCACTAGAGAAAGACCATTGGTTTGGAAAGGAAATAGTCAACAAAGTTATGAGAAAAAGAACATGTGATTGATTGTTGCGATGAGGCTAACTATAAAAAGGAAGAGAACTATAAATATTGTTCCTTATTTTGAAAAAGACATGAGTCATATTGTATTATGTTCTCTTATATATTTCTTTTGTTGTTTTATTTTATATATGAAATAGTGGTTGTCTTCCTTATTTATATATATAATATCGTTACTTTATTTATACATGCTTTGTGTCATGTTAAATTATTGGGAGTTTTGCTTTATTGAAAATTTTTCATGAAAAATTCATAATTGGTACTAAAAGTTTTTTGTTTTGTTTTTTTTTTTGCGCAAATAACCAATTGTATAATAAAATTAATATTTGGAAATAGATGATGATTAAAAGTCTCGACAACCTTTTGAATCCATACCTTCTATTTCTTTTATTATATATTTGAGTTTGTTGTTATTGCAAAATAAATGTGTGTGTATGAAATATATGATAATGTCTTTATATATATATATATATATATATATTTTATGAAGAAATGGCTTCCATATAAAAAATAAAATATTGTGGTCGAGTTAAACAAGGGTGCGAAATTGAATGGTGAATATCTGACATTGAAAGATTTAATATATCTTGGAAAAGCAAGAGATCTTGAGGCTCTAAGTAATACTATAGTTGTGCCACCACAAGGTAACATTGCTTAACATAGGAGAGATCAAGAGGCTTATCGTTCTTATGAAAGAAAAATAATACTGCTAACATTACATTGACAAGTAGTATGAGTAATGATTTTATGTGTGAGTTTGAGGTATACTAATTGACTCAAGAATTGTGTCTTGCCTTAAAAGAGAAGTTTAATGGTACTTTGACTACTAAAATTAGGTGACTCACTATCAAGTTTGACACATACAAGTACCCAAGTCATACATTGAGGCAACATCTTATGGAAATGTCAAATATATTTTGTGAACTGAAAAATGCAGTACATGTTCTAATTAATAAGTAACAAGTTTAAGTTGTGGTTCGATCTCTTCCTTATAGCTAAAAGCATATGAAAGTCAACAGGACGCATAATGATGGTATTAAAACTTTTGATCATATTAAAAAACATGTTGAATTGGAAGATGAACGCCTTGAGGCAGCTAAGTCTTCAGGCTATGCCTATGTGGCTAAATTCAACTCTCACAAAGCATCTAGCTTTAAAAAGAAGGAAAAAAGTTCTTTCATAAGGGAAATAAATCAGATACCTCAGTAGAGGAGTGCCAAAGAGGCAAGTGTGGTGGTAAAAAGAAGAATAAAACTAAGTTAAGATATTACAATTGTTGAAATATGTGTCATTTCACTCGTGATTGCACTAAGCCAAAAAATATTCAAGAACAACTGACCGTATAGTTAGGGATTGACAAACATATATGGGGTATTGTCAAATAAACCAAGGATTAAAATGGATATATATGGGTGAAAATTCTAGAGTTAAATTCAAAAGAGTAAGCACTTGACAAAACTTGGTCTCTATTACCATTATTCTAAAACCAGGCTACTCATTGAATTTTCATGGCGTTTTTATTATTATTATGTTTAACTCTGTTTTAATTGGCATTGGATATTTATATTATTGTTTTATTATATTAGATATTAAAATGAACTTTTTTTTTATTATGATAATAGTTGTTTTTCCTTAATCACTTCTGTGAGATTTGATGATGTAAATGTCAATATTTGGCATGTTAAACTATGTCATATAAGATAAGAAAGAATGTGTAGATTATGCAAACTAGGCTTGTTTGGCTCATTATCTAAAATTGAAATGTGTATGTGTGATAATTGTCTAGCTGAAAAAACAGTTAGAAAATCGTTTGGTAAATGAACTAGAGCTAAAAATCCATTGCAATTAATTCATTATGACATATGTGGTCCAATGAGTGTAAAGCTTAGTCATGAAGCCTCCTATTTTATTACATTTCTTGATGACTTTACATGCTATGGTCATGTTTATTTGATCTCTTATAAATTAGAGGTATTAGATTGCTTCAAATTGTATTTGAATTTAGTGGAGAATCAAGTAGATAGAAGAATTAAATCTTTACGAACTGACCATGGACTTGAATATCTCTCTGACCAGTTTAAGGAACTGTGTAATAAGAAATGTATATAATGACAATCGACTATTCCTAGAACTCTGCAACAAAATAGTGTAGGGGAAATGAGAAATAAGACATTGCTTGAAATTGTTAGGTTAATAATGGTACAAGCCAATCTATTAGTATCGTACTGAAGAGATACTTTATTAACTGCTATTTATATACTTAACTGAGTTTCTTCCAAATTAGTTACTTCCACTCTATATAAATTATGAACAGGTAGAAAAGCCTAAGTAAATAACATGCTACCTTTGGGATCTGAAGTTTATATTCATAATATGTCTCAAAATCATAGGAAGTTAGGTGCAAGAGGAAAAAATGTATTTTTGTAAGATATTTTGAGCATTCTAAGGGATACGTGTTTATTGGCGAACATATGGATGGTAATGTGGTTGAATTGGAATAAGGGGATATCAATTTTTTGGAAAATGAGTTTCTTTGTATAGGTGATGTTGATAAAGATACTCGATTTTAAGAATTAGATAATTCTAATAGTTCTATCACTTCTAGTTCACAAACAATAACAAATGGTGATTTATTCAGGCATGCGGTCCCTAATAAGAGTGATACAGCTATTTAATCAATTTGGACGAATCATTCAATATGTATAAACAATTGAGGATCAATTTCACATTGCTGATTTGAAATTGAAAGAGATGCATTTATGATTGCTTCTTATGATTTAGATGAGCAAAAATCAACGACATGAAATGCATTTTTACTTGGTTGTGGTGCTATCTCATGGAATAGCAAGAAACAAACATGCATAGCTATATTAATGATTTAAATTGAATTTGTAGCATATTTTGCGTCAGTACAAGAGGCAGTTTTGCTTAAGAGATTTCTAGAGGATCTCAAGATTATTACGAATGCTTTGAAATCAGTGGTATTTTATTATGACAATCAAGCTACAATAACCTATGCCAAAAATTTAAAATATCATGGCAAATTAAAGCATATAGATATTGTGACAAAAAAGATAGTGTTGATACAATATATATCTACTCGTTAAATGATAACGAACCCATTTGCTCAACCTATGACCAAGGATGTTCACTCATCACATGCTAGGACATTGGCACTATATAGATTATGATATTGTTATGACATTTGTATAAAATCAACATTGCTAATAATATATCTATTGTTTGTATATTTGTTTGATATTATCATATTTACATACATTCTATTAGAATATTATGTCATCAGGTTTATATTAACTTTCTTACACGAATGGTCTTCTTTGTTGCTATGTAAATGAGCTAAGCTAAGATACAAGAAATAAAAGATAACGATAGTAATATGTTGTCATGGAGCTAGTGAATATTTTTTTAAAAAAGTATCGCCTTGACAAAGTTAAGATGAGATTTTTATTTATTTGGCGTTTAAACCAAATATGATAATATCCACAATTATGGAAAACCTTTTTGGCCAGAGTTGAAATCTTAATTTGGCGCAAATGATACGCGAGCTATTGAAAATTCAGGTTAGGTGCTTGGTTAGCAACTTAACTTAGATATGTGTAATGATTGTCAAAGGCATATATATATATATATATACTTTTTTTTAATCAAAATGTTAAATCATTGTAGCACATAATTCATACTATTTGTGCTCTTTATGTGGCAATATGAAAAATGAGTGAGTGAATCCATGTCAACTCATTTTGTAAATTTCATTGAGATGAAAAAATATCAATCTCTGCATGTATCCTTTATAACTATCTACTATGTTTTGAAGTATCGAATTGATGATTGCTAATTTAACATGTTATCTATGGTTATGATACCTTGCAGTCTATGAAACATGTCTAAGACATGAGTACATGAGTGTGATAGGAAGATTAGTTTTTTGGTTTCTATATCAATCACAAGTGTACACTGGTCAAATAGTTGTATAACTCACACTAAGAATCAATACAATTGTGAATATATGAGATATAATGGTAAAACATAATTCTTAATAAAGGAATTGAATATGCCATAATTGATGTAACAAAATGAGTCTGGATATAGTCAACGAAATTTGAAGATCTCTTGCATATACTTACAATTGAGAATATTAGTTCTTGTGCATATATAATTCTACATTATTGTGTTTATGAGCCACACGATGTATTTGCTCATATGAAGACTCTATTATGATCTAGTGTCAATTATCTCTTTGTTGTTTGTTACTACTCGACATCTCATTATGTGCAAGTAAGAAATGTTGAACTTGGGTCAAGTGCCCATGGTTAGTTGTCCAATTACGCGGCCTATATAAGGATGCAACTACTAGAAGAGGTTGCATATTTAAATTAAGCAGCTGCTTTAAGCAGTTACGCTCTCTCATGTTCAAGACACATGACCAGCAAAATGGGTAGGTGCAAGTTTTCCTTAGATAAGATAGAGAGCAAGAGTCAAAGAGAGCAGATGAGATAGAGGAAGAAAGAGTAGAGTATTTACTAAAGATGGCAGAAGGGTTGAACCGGTTGAGCTAAGCCTAGCCAGACCCATGAATAGTGAAGGCCTGGCAATGCTTATTGTGGGTTCAGGCCAAGCAAGGAGATAAAGACCCATCACGGGACTATTATATATATATATATATATTATAAATTTACATTTTATAAGTAAATGCTAAATGATTTTTCTCATTTTTATATATTAAATAATTTTAGTTTTTATTTTAAATCAATGTACTTATAACATCTATTAAATTATTTTTTAAAAGTTTTTTAAAAGAATTTGGGTAGGCCCATTTAGGCTAGTAGAGAGAGCCTTATAGTAGTGCCAGGTCGTGAATTGTATAAGCCTGGTTCGACCTGTGAACCTGCATGGGCTCCCTTTTCCTAGGCTGGGCTGAGCAAGCTTGTTTGCCACCTCTAGTATTTATATAATGATTCAAAGAATTCTTTCCAATTACCTGCCCGTTTACCACCTCTAGTATTTACATTGTGATTCAAAGAATTCTTTCCAATTGTGTGATTGAGCTCCAAGCCTATATTTTGAAAGTAAATAATTTGATTTTAAATATTCTATCACCAACATATATTAATAGAGAGTCCAAAAAAATTATAAAAATAAAAATAAGCCAATAGACTATGAAAAATAATTAACTAGCAAGATCGTCAAAGCAAGGGGCTTTAAAATTTACCAAATCAAACATCATCCAAAATCACAAAAATTTGTTGTCAAGATAGTGATTTCAGCTTCAATTATGGAAATGGAAATCCTACCTAGTGGTTAAATTTTCTCTATACTGTTCTGAGCGTGTTGTTTAGTGGGAGAAGATCCATTGGTTGATTTAATAAAGAAGAATATTAGTAGAAGCGTGAAGGCAAAGATTTAAATTCGAATAGGCTAGAATACATAACTTATTTTATCTTTTGAGACTGCATGTGACCAAAGGTGTTTAACATAATTTATTTTTGGTTCATTTTTTCCTCTTATCTTTTGTTGCCTTTCGGCATTTTTCCTCTGGTTTAGTTGTCATATTTTGCCTTTTCTCTTTTTCTTTTTTGTGTTTCTCCCTCCTATCAATTTTTTTTTCTTTTTGTTTCTTCTTCTTGTCAAAAATGAATGACTTTTAGTATGAGATAAACAAAATAATTACCCAACAACGATATCCAAAATTTCAAAATTTTGTTAATGGGTGAACACCAACCTCAACGAAATTTTGGGGTTCGCATGGAGAATGTCAAGAACTAATTGATCAAATAAGGAAGCAGTCACCACCTACCAATAATTTTGATCCCATTCTATTTTTTGATAAGAAAGTCTATGCTTCACAAAAAGCTTTGGATGATTTGAGTTTCAAAAAAATTTGGGAATGGAATGATTAAATTAACTAGGTGTCTTAATGATCTTAAATTTCTCCATTTTTTTAAATTATAAGCTATTTTTGGAAATTGGAGGAAATTGATGAATTTCTAGAGAGGAAGAATTTTATTGGCAACAACGGTCTCACATGTCTTAGTTAAAAATTGGTGATTGAAACATAAAATTCTTTCTTAGTCGTGCTTTTACAATGAGATAAAGTGTTATGAAAATTATGCAAACGCAAGTGTAAAATATCGTAAATAAGTAATAAAGTGATGAACGAGTATCATTCTCACGAGAATTAATTATTTACGATTTAACTACCAAGTTAAACTATCTTTAATATTATCTAAATGTTTTGAATAATGAGATGATTTACGATAAAAATAGCTAGGACTAAACTAAAAAAGCAAAGATAATGATAAAATAAAAAAGAGTGACAGTTCTAAGGCATATGATTTCACATAAATCAATCTATATTAATTATGTTTATTCTTATTATTTGAAGTTTTAAGATTATGGTTGATAATCGAGAATTTTAAAAATATTTATTAGCTTTTTTTAGGGCTATAATGAAAATATCTCTAATCTATCAATTTACTATAGTCTTATGTGAATTAGGATAATTAAAGATTTATTAAGTTCATGAATTTAATACAATTACTACACTAAGCATACAAGTATATTTCTATCTTACATGGACTTAATAACATTCGATATTAGATCAAAAGTATAAATATCAGTTTTTAGGTCATCAATAAGCAATTAAAACATCTAATTAGTGGCCAATTAATTAAAAGCATTAAGAATAATGAAGAACACTTAACCAATAATCAAAAACTTCAATTAATTCAAATATACAAAAATCAAATCATCTTAATTTGGTTACATTAAAGCCCTAGAATAAAGAACTTAAATAATACAATAAAATAAAACTAACATAATTAAGTTTAATATCTCAATGGAAAAATAAACAAGAGAATAGAGAAAAACTCAATTTTTCCCATTTGACAGATGGTTTTCACCCCAAATCTAAGCTTCTTGTTGATGAGTTTCTTCTTACTTCTCTCCTCTTTTTCGTCCCTAATGTTTTTCCGTTGATTGTGATGGTTTCCTCCCTTTAAAAGAAAGAAAGTAGGTAAAGAAAACAAAAAATTCAGTTAGCATGCAACAACCTTGGCTTTTTAGTGTCTCAGCGCCCAGCCATAGATTCCCTAGAGCTGCGGCTTTGGAGTTGCTGTCTTGGAGAAATTCTTCTTGGTTGGAGCTGTGGTCTTAGAGTTTTTGTTTTCAACATCCTTACTATGCATTTGTCATGACCTCATAATTAGACATAACAATAATATACAATACAGGTTTATAAATGTGGTACATATGTGTAACATTATAAGTAGAAAAAGGATACATATGTATGAGGTGTTTGTATCTTGCATATATACATTAATTAAACTAATGGCAATACATGTACCTATATATATAATGTTTGTACCATACATACATATACATGGTATTTACATTAATGTTAACACATACATAAATATATATATATATATATTGTGCTTGTACCATATGTATACATATACCTTAAATTGTTTTAAGCTTTAAAAAATCAAATTAATTGACCATGTGTTTACATTTGCAAATCCCTATGCACTCATTTTAATTTGCCATACATGCTTATACACCTAAAACTATGACTATATAAGTGAATTCATCTCATTTTTTTTGCTTTTTGTACAAACCATTTCTTAGCCAAGAAAATGAATTGAGAGAGAAGGTTATAGAGCAAACAAAGAGCACAAACACAGATTATGCATGAATGATAAATGATGGCCAAATTAGACTAAAGTTGTGAACCAATGCAATCAAGGAGTAAGGTGAGCTGGTGGATTGAAGCAATTGAATGAGAACAAGAAGTTAGCAAGGAAAACTGAGAAGGATGTAGGCTGTGGTGGCCAAAAAAATTGAGGAAGGTGGCAACAAATTGGTGAGTAAGGTAGAGTAATGGCCGAATTGGGTGATTAAGAAGTCGGTGTGGCCAAATTGCTCTAAGATGAAGAGGAAACTAGGGAAACCGAGAGCCATCGAGTAAAGGATGCAAAAGTTGGTTGATTTAAGGTGAAGTGATGACTAAAATTTGAAGAACCAAGTGAAAATTGATTGGTAATCAAGTGAGCAAGGAGAGAACCAAGTGTGGCCGAGAGGCGGGAGGCCAAAATAGTAAAGAAAGAGCTATTTTCAGTTGTCAAGGTAAAGTAAATTATGTTAAATTGATGATATATGATTGTGCATGTGTGATTGTTGTTTATGCATAGAATTGTGAAGACTTTGTATACAAATTATGATGGCCGAAATGATGCATAAACTAAGATGCGTGGTAGTATATGGCTATGTAGAATTGTGGCTGTGTTGTGAATATTTAGTGTGTGAAATAGTGCCGATAGGCTTGCGAAGTGTTGATTTGAATAGAGTAATGTTATTGAAAAATCGAAACACAAACTTGTGACACCGGTAAGTCATAGTTGTGTGTTCATGCGAAGGATGATTCAAGTTGATAAATTTGTTATATATAAGTGTTGTAAGATGTATTTGGGGTAGCGCATGTGAGCGGAGTGTCGAGCAAGTGAGAGAGCGAGCAAACACATGAGCGTCGGCAGCAGTCAATTTTGCGCAGGGTTTGGTAAAATGAGGATTACGAGAATTCTAGACCTTGGATTGAGGAACCACAAAATTTTTCATAAACTAGACACATAAAAGCAAGACATAGCCAAAAATAGGTTAAGACATTGAGTGAGGCAGTACAGATTTTTGTTAGAACTGAATTGTATTGTCGACAGTTCACTATTAACTACACCAAGTAGTGTGGCGAAATCTGATTATAACTTGAGTGTCGGGACTCAAAATTTAAATCCGTGACAAGTAGTAGAAACAAGACACATAATAGAATATTTCCTAAGAAGCTAAGGTTGAGATACCTTACCAGTGCTATGCACCATGCGTTTGAAATTGGTCAATGTGTAGTAAGCACCATACGGATGTTTGATATGTATACATTTAGTTTAATCTTGTGAAGGGGAAGAGGATTCAGATTACATGCATAATATAATTGTACATATATTCAGTTGCATGAAAGAATCTAATATAGTAATATATGTATTTTAGATTGTAAGGCCGATTATTAGTTGACCCCGCAATAGGGCAAGTACACTACAGCTGACACGGTGAGTGAGTGTTTGTTTGTATATTTGTATGTCTATATGCATGTATATATATATATGAGAATAATATTTAGAAATGCATGTGAACTTAATACAGAAAATACATAAGAAATTAGCATCGAGAATATATATGAAACTGATTGATATGATTCTAAATTGTATTGAGATGATTGATTGATAATGATGTTGACATATTGTATTGTAATATCATAAAGGATGATTGCGTTATATGACTAAGAGTGGTTTATGAATACATGAATTGAAGATATATATATATATATTGTGTTGTGATACAAAGTGAAAATGATGGAATATCTTAATCTTGTGAATTGTATATGTACTTTAGTTGAGAATTGAAAACAGGGGGATGACGATATGTAATGCTTCTAATGATTGAATTATGACTTGGGGGATGGTGGAACATAATGCCTCTAATTACTAGTATTACTTGGTGTTTGAGGAGACGGCGATACGTAACGCCCTTAAACACCGGTATATTATGAATGATGTGTATTAACTGTTTTATGTGACTATGAGAAATGTTTTCTTCGTATGTAAGGGTTTGTTATATGCGTACAAATATTTTATATGAATATGTACTTAATGATAAGATACGAATATACATATACAAGTATAAGTTATGATGTAGTGTGTAGCATCCACTTACTGAGTCAAGTAGGACTCACCGCTCTTCCTTTCCAGTTTTGCAAGATTTGGTAGCTTGATGAGTAGATATAATAGCCTGAAGACACGATGTAGAGGAGAGGTCATTAGTCACAGTCACCACTGTGTCAGGTCCATCTCATATAGAGATCAACAGTTTTGTTTTGTTTTGTTATGTAATTTATGTTGCTGATGTCTAGGGTTGCATGTATATAGACTGATAGATATCCAGTCAGTGTCAGGGTACTATCTGATATTTGTATATATATATCATCACCAGTGACGATATGACGCCCTAAGTTATATGGATTTATTATGAGTCTGTTTGAGATTGCATATACAGCAGGTTGTGTAAGGCTTAGAGTGATGGGGCAAACCTATCACCTGTCGGTAACACTGTAAATTTAGAGGATGTTATAGCATTTCAAATCTTATTTTGCACTCCAAAACCTATTATTCCATTAATTTGTTTCCCTCTACACAAAAATAAATAAAATGAGTAAAAACATATTAAAAGAAAATAAATAAAGAAATACTTTAACAAAATATCAAGAATAAGAGTATAGTTAAATCACATACAAATAGCACACATTACAAAGGAAGACCATTGAGGGGCTAAATGATAGTGAAAACATATTATAAACAATCCTAATATCATCTAGAAAATTATTTGTGATTATTTTCTAGCATTTTTGCTTCCTCAGAACCAATTCAGCAAAAAATTTCAAAGGCTCTCGAGTTTCTAAGCCCTAAAATCTCTAAAGACATGAACTTTTAATTAGATAAAGAGTTTTAGCAAAAGAGATAAAGATTGTTGTCTTTCAAGTGCACCTGACAAAGGCCCCCTGGTCCTAATTGATTCTTGCTGACTTCTTTAAAAATTATTGAGACACTGTAGGCTCAATTGTGACAAGAACATGCCTGCACATCTTGAATGATGGAGAAAGCTTAGACAACCTAAACAGAACGCACATTACACTAGTTTCCAAATTGAAAAACCAGAAAAAGTCTCAAAGTTCAAACTGATCGACCTCTACAATGTAACATAAAAGATTATTGCAAAAGTTCTTGCAAACTGCCTTAAAAGGCAACTTTGGAAAATTGTGTCACATGGTCAAATCACTTTCATGTACGAATGTTTATCTCAAACAACATTATCATCGGTTATGAGTGCCTACACAAAATTAGGAGCAAATGTCACACCTCGATCCGTAAATCCAAATACATAACAACCTTCACACACTCCCTAGGTACATTTTTTATTAGTATTCTGTACAAATGTGTAAGGCTTTTAGTATCACATTCATATATATATATATATATATATCTATAAAATCCCATGATATCAAGTATATCAATAATATTTTTTTAACATAATGTTTTTGACAACTACAGAATGATACAAATTTTTTTCGGGTCCCTTCTGTAAAGTTTATAAATATATTAATAGAGAACATTGAATACCTAACAAAGTCTCCAACAAGATACAAGTCACTATATTTAGGCATTAGGTATGGCCTGATAACCTCTTCGAAATTTTCTAATATGAAAATATTTTTAAGAAAATAAAACGTGACTACAAACTCAGTTAATAGATAGATGACAATGAACTAAAATCATAAAATATGAATAAGAGCATCATATTTTAAAGAATAAATATAAACTTTCATGATAATTTAAATCATTCACTCATAATCAACGCATATGATAGAAAATATTTTTCATATTTAAAATCTATAGATGATTCAATAAAAGAATCTGGGTTCGCTAGGAAACTATCCCCCAAGACACTTTCAGTGTGCTGCTAGTTGATATCTCAAGAACTGCTAACGAGTTGTTTTACATCAGTATATGAATTAAAACTTATTGAACCCATTCGTTAACATTAGCCTAGATAAGGGGTGTGGTGTTAAACATCAACTTATCTAGTAGTAATTTCTTATTTACCCTATGCAAATAGTAAAGGCGAAAATAGGTAACATCTTCCTCACCCATTTCTCTAGTAAGAGCGGAAATATGTGATTTTTTTCCTTACCCCTTTCTCTAGTTAGGGAAGAAATATTTGTGCATAGACGTGCTCATATCAAGCACTTACACCATAGTCTCAAACTATGAAAATACGCATATCATCTATCATCATATTCATCAAATATCGGCACTAGATTAATTTATCAAGATTACTCATCCAAGAAAAGTATTTCATAAATATTTAAACACATTTTCTAAACTTACTCTTACTCCAAACGTATTAAATTTTATAAATATAAAATATTCATAAATCTTGAATTCATAAAACAATTAAACATTATTTTTTTTGTTAAAAAAAATTCCAAAACACATCCATTTACTTACAGTTTGTAGGGGTAAATGATTTCAGATTTAATCCCCTCGCTGTGCAAGATCCCCTTTTGCTATATTAACACTTATATACTATTTGTTCACACACAAGGTATTAATACACTCCTTTTATTCTAAACATGCGACCTTAGAGCAATGTATGTAATGCATATGTTCTTAGTAGATGTTCATTGATGCATCTATTCATCACCACATTCAATACATTGAACACATATCACTTACATATTACAAAACTTTAAACATAAATATGCTGATTCATAGAACATAACTTACTAAATTCAATCATTCAAAATATTAATGCCTATAATTCTATTTTATGCATAATCTAAGAATCTTACTATTTCATATCATTTAATATCCTTCCATGATCACTCTACATATAAATTTATAACTATTTCCCATTTTAATTTCATCCAAAGTTTCCTTACCCTACACCTATAGATCAATAATTTATTAGGCATCCAAATATCATAAATTACACATAACACCATCGTTTTTGTTATTTTTCAAAATCAATAAGTACCAATACTTATCCAAATAAAATACTTTGTACTAGCCACCATATTAAGCTTCCAACATAAATTCTTTTCTATGTCCAAAATATAAACCAATGTTTCACTCAAAATACACCCAACAACAAGGAAATTTTCACAAGTTAAATTATATCAACATAGTATCACAATTTCTCTCTAATAATTATTAAATATATAGTAATCAACCTAAAGAAAATACCATGATTAAATACACCAAATAAACCCATAAAATCAATACTTCCTACATCAAAATCTATTTCCAATTTTCTCCAAAAATTCAATCATTTTGACATTCTAATAATAGTTATACATGCTCCACCATCACTATTCCACTTTAATCACTATTCTACCATTAAAAAAAAAATCATTTGACATAAGCAATATTCAACTATATATCCTCAACATTAATAAAATACCAAATTATAATCATCAAATCATAAATTTTATCATATATGAGAACAATACATAAACACACACATATACCCCTAAATTTAGTCACCTAAATTTTCTGGCACTAACATTATATTCATGCTCCCTACATATTTCTAATATGATTCTAAGCTTAAAATAAGGTTTAAGAAACTTACCAAAAATTTTCTAAACGCAAATATACATTTTTTCCTTAATTAAACCTTAGATGGAAATCAAGGTAAGAAATCTTCCTACAACTTGTTTAAGCTAAACAATTGGTGAATTATTTATTTATTTGTAGAGAATTGTATAGAGTTGTAAAGAATTGTAGAAATGTGTAGAATTATGTAGAAATAATAGATTTTTGGGCTTGTGCCTAAACTAAATAAATTGGGCCTAACGCGCATGCACACACACACACACACACACACACATATAATACTTGACCCACTTAATTATCTTCTTAATAAAAAATACAATTCCAAAAAACTTGTGTGATAATATAATTCTAATCTTACATGGCTAATACATCCTCAAAGTTGACAAAAATGTCCTTATAAAATCACTTTATAACATTTCCTAAATTTAACACCTTATACACTATAAAACATATTTAAAATCATGAAAATAATAGTAATAATCACATAAATAGATATATCATATCTTATGCCTTGATTTCATGTCAACTAAGCATACGTAACCTTGGTTAAATTCACTTACAACTATAATTTGTTGTAAATATATCGTGAATGCAATCTAATGCACTTAAATAATATCGAAGTTACGATGTACATCCACAAATTCGAAGATACTACCGGCAAGTGATGAAACCCTCTATCACCTTAAGCCTCTCTCTATCTCGTTGCCTGTATGAATGCATACACTGTTTCTCTAATTAAAATCAACATCAAACACAACACAGAAATCACATAAAGCGATGAGTCTATTCATGAAATAAAAATAATTCTCAATGTACGACGATATCTTATACCATAAAGTACATGATGCAATTTAAACACAACTTTAAAGCATGCTATTATCTGAACTATGCATAACACTCTGTGCATGACAGACCTATATGCCCTAGTGACTGCAGTGTATACCATTCTCCTTTGTCCGTGTCTCCATTGTATTAAAATTTTCTCTTTTCTTTCTAACTACTTGTCTAACCTATAAAGCTGAAATGGGAAGGGGGGAGGGGAGGGGGGTTAAGTCTTGGGAGACATAATGAGTGAAAGGAAAATTTTTCAATAAATTTATTTATACATATACATATACATATACTTTAAGGAAGTAAAACTACACATAATTATTTATTTGATCATAACTCAAACATATTAGAGTGCCATGGTATATAAATACACATATAACATCATGCGCATACATCTTTGTCTGGTCCATGTCCAGAGCTAGGCACTTGACCGAGCAGAGGGATCATATCTGAATCCATAGATTAATTCTATGACACATGCATGTAATTATATCTATATATATATATATATATGTATGTATGTATGTATATATGTATGCATATATGTATATATATATATATGTATGTATGAATATATATATATAAGTATGTATATATATATATATATATGCATATCATAATTATATATATCACAAATAAAGAAATAAAAATTTCACATTAACATTATATTCAGCCTCTTCCTGGCCATAATTTCATAACTCATCAATACATCCACAAGTAATTAATATCTCAAGCCATCATTTCATATACATACTTATAATCATAAAAATATTTATGAACATCACATTAAAAAAAATAAGAAAGTATAAGTATTCCACTCACTATTAAGGTTTGACCAACTCGTCCAACTCACGGCATCGTTGATGGTTGATCGGGTCGACTATCTACAAATACATATCCCTCATCAAAACTTATAATCACATATGCCTGCCATATATACAAATAGATATATTGTATATAAAAATAATTCTTAGTAAAATTAGAATGTTTCGGACGCCCGTTACTTAATCTAAAAAAATCATAATTTCTATCTCAATTATCATAAGCAATATCTTTTTGAAATAGGGATGACTTTAGAATTTCGTTATGACCAACTGGAAGCACATTTTAATCATAATTTTCAATATGTTTATCCCTCATAGGTCTAATTTCTATAGGCTTTTACGATGATTTATTTGGAATTTTATAGCTCAACTTTTACTTAAATAAACGAATATTGTTCCAATTCAATTCCACAACAGGGCATTGGATTCCAAATTTTTCTGAGAATTCATTTCTAGACAAAATGACCTAATTTTTAACTATGTTATTCCTTGTTTAGTTTAGTTTCTATAGCTCTTATGGATCTTGACTCTGAATTCTTATATCCGAGTTATAACTAATTTAATACACATTGAGTAGACACAGGGTAGTGTGCAGTCCCAAAATAGGGCACTAATTACGAAATTTACTACGAATTTGTTCCTACATGAAACAAGCTGGTTTTTGGATATATTATTTTCTTATGTGCCTAATTTTCATAGAATTTTACGATGCTAAAATGAAGGTCGAGGATATTATTCTGTTTTGAATTTTCCATACGCTACTCAATATTTTCGACTAACCAAAATGCTATATAAGGCAGTTAAGTTTCTAAAATTTCTAAGAACTCATCCTACCACGAAAAATTTTGATTTTTTACTATGTTGGTCTTAATCATGTTTAGTTTCTATAGTATTTTACGGTGTATTAATTGGGAGTTTATAATTCATTTTATAAAAAAAAAACACTGAACCTAGGTCATAAATTCTAACAAGCAGAACACTGTCCGTACTTTACCAATTTTTCAATCCTATAACTTAGCCTTACTTTAGCCACCCTAACTATGTATATTGATACTTTAATTTCATATTCCTTGTGTATAGAATATAATCAAAACATTGCCATTTATATAAACCATTCACAACCGAATACAAATATTTAACATTTCTAACAATCCCCCCATTCACCAATTTCATATTATATCATGCCCCATCATTACTTAGCTACCATTTCCATGCATATTGTCATTTTAAAATTTACACTATTCATGCATAATACATAGCCATATACTCACAACACTCACTACTATATATCATATTAAACATTGCCATGAATCTCTCAAAGCCTATCAACTACATAGTTTACACATCTACTACATATTCGTCATAAAACAAACATTTAAGTTATTAAAAATATGTAAAAATTAGTAAGTTTCTTACCGATTTCTTTCCTCTTCTTTTTCTTTGTTGGTTTTCACCTTTTTCTTCTCTTTTCTTTTTCTTTTTCTTTCCTCCCTCTTCCTTACTCGGTTGCTGCCCTTCCTATTTTCTTTTCTTTTTTCTTCTTTCTTTCTCCTTTCTTCTTCTCTTTTCTTTCTTTCTCTCGTGTTCTCTTCTTCTTCTTTTTCTTCTTCCTTCTCTTCTTCCTTTTCTCTTCTCTTCCCTCTCGGCTCCACTTTCCTCTCCCCTCTATTTTTTCATGGCAATTTCCTTCTCTCCTTCTCTCATGTATTTGATTCTTTCCCCCTTTGCCTTATTTTTCCTTTTATTTTCTTATAGTCTTGATTTATCTAGAAATATGAAGAAAAGTCTAGAAAATGGGCCATTCTTTGCATACATATTTGGGCTTAAATATTTGGGTTTTATGGGCTTGAAATTGGGCTTTCATATTTTCCATTTATTGGGCTTTGATTTTGGGTCTTCATTTCTACAATATTGAGCTTGTTTTGGGTTTGGATATGAGTACTTATATATGGCTTGAATTTGAGTCTAAAAAGGGTTTTGGGCCATTCTTTTGGTTTTTTTTGTACTATGGCTCCACATTTATAACACATATACATCTCTTCCTATATTTCTCTTAAATTAACTCATTGACCTCTCTAGTTTTGAAAAATTTTTATTTTAGTCACCTATATCTTATAATAATTTACCATAGAAAATTTGAGGCCATTACATACAAGTCCCATAGCAAAAATATAGGAAGGTTGCTTTAATGCTTGATATCATTAAAGCATATAATCAGGTGGAATGGGCATTCTTGCAAGCAGCCATGGAAAAACTTGGTTTCTCTAGTACATGGGCAAAACTCACCTTGAATTGTATATGTACTCCATCCTCCTCCAAAAAGCTGAAACTGACAAATTAATAAACTGAGTGAAATTTAGGCATAATAAGCTTAGGTCTCTCATTTATATTTTGCAGATGATAACCTCATCTTCATCAATGCAAACACAACAAAGAGTCTCTATTTGAAAAATATATTTTAGACTTATTCAGAGGCTTTAGGGCTGGTGCTCAACATGAAGAAATCATCCATATTATGTAGCCCCAGCACTCAAGTTTGCCTTGTCTCCAACTTATCTCTAGCCATGAGAAATATTTGGGCCTACCCCTATGATGGGTAAAAACAAGTTTAAAGCTCAGTTTTCTAAAGGAAAGAGTGATAACAAAAATCTCGAAGTGGCACCCAAGGCTTTTTTCTAGTGAAGGTAAAGAAGTATTGATTAAAGCAGTTGGCCAAGTAAATCCCATTTATACAATGAGTGTTTTCAGAATTCCATTCAATCTACGTGGAAACCTTCAAAGCTTATTCTCTTACTTTTGGCGGGATAGCACTAAAAATAGAAGAAAATTAATTGGTCATCATGGCCTTTTCCTATGAAAATCGAGAAAATCTTGAGGTCTTGGTTTTAGAGATATAGTTTTCTTCAACCAAGCCTATGCTAGCAAAACAATGTTAGAGTTTCACGCCCTGATTCTTTGGTATCCAAAGTTCTCAGGCATCGTTATTCCCAAATGCAACATAGAGAGCAAGCTTGGAAGTATTCCATACTATATTCAGCGTAGCCTTTTATGAAGTAGGAATATTATTGATGCAGGTACTACGTGGAGAATTGGAAGTGGGGAAAAGGTTCAAGTCTACAAACATAAATAGTCCAAGGCCCCACCCTTTCGTAGCTTTCTCATCATCATTTAGAATGCCACAGTTGCAGATCTCTTGAATACAAATTATTTATGGAATAAAGAGCTATTCAAATCCCATTTTATGGATGAAGATTTTGAATTTGTTACGAAATTCAAGCTAAGAACACAAATAGAAACTAAAATAACATCAAATTTTACATGAAAAACCTCCGAAAATTCAGAGAATATAAACAATTACAATATTTACCTTAAACACACAAATATATAATAAAACCCTAATTGACATAAATCGGGTCGACCTAACATCATATTAAGCTTAGATTAGGCCTGCAACAAATATAAACCCATACCATATAAACTCATACAATATCATATACTGTACTGATTATCAAAAATGGTCACAAACTCAACAGAATTGATTCTCAAGATTCAATTACCATCAACCCAGAGGACACTCTTACGTTACACTTTGAAAAATGTGGTACAGTGAAATGTGGCTACCATGTAGCCCTCAACACCAAGCATACTAACCCCTCACCTAGCTCTTCTGACACTTCTAAGTGGTGATCTTATGCGTGGAACGTGCCTCCGAAGATCAAAATTTTCTCTTAAAAAGCTCAACAAGAATTTCTGCCAAATAATCAATGTGACAAAGAGAAAAAAAAATTGCATTGAGGATGTCTTCCAGCAATGTAAACGTGAGATAAAAGACGTGTTTCATGCTTTATGTAGGTGCAACAAAGCTAGAAAAGTGTGGAAGGGAACTACAATTTTCAGGGATATTCAGCAAATCAAACCAATATCGTTATATGTGGTGCTTTGTTAGTTAATTTAGTCTACTGGAAACTTATCTCTACACAATAAACTGGAAGAGAACCCTGAAATACCTAGAGAGAGGGCACTAAGCCTGATATCGTCTTTATCTGAGGTCTCTGGTTTTGGACTGGTGCAGCAAAACAATCACAAAGTTGTTGATAACAAAATATGGAAACCCCAACCTCTATTCTTCAAGGTAAATATGGAAGTTGCTGTCTCACAAAGTCTTGTTAGCATCCACGCACAAGAAAAGCTACCATGTAAAAGTGGAACTAGCTGAGCTTCAATAATCCTGGAGAGGATTAAAATGGTAAAAACGGAATCTTGCCTATAATAGTGGGATCAGATCTCATACAGCAATGATTTATTTGCAAAGAGGAGTTAGGTTGGATACTAGCTGAAATGTTTTTCCCTTTGTAATCCTACCAATCTGTTAGAATTTACTCATGTTTTCAAAGGCTAAAATGCAGCTATTCACCACTGGGCGAAGATGGCTTTTTATTCCTATGCAACCTGTGTGTAGGATGATGAGGTTCTTGAGGAAATAGTATCTCTCATTTAATTATATTTTAATGAAAGATTTTGAATTTCAAAAACAGCACCAGCCTCAATCATTCTCAATCACCAATAGCAATTTGCTTCAACAAAAATTCCCAAAGATATAATGCTTAAAATAAAAAATCACCTACCTCAATCAACACAATAATTTACTTCAATAAAAACACCTAATTATGTCTAAAGACATAAAAGTGAAAGTACCCACCAATTTTATTCAAGCCATAGACAACCATCAATTTCCTCCATGCCATACGTACCAACCAATTTCTTTCAAGCCACACGGCTCTCTACAGCGAGCCACGTGTGACCATGCGAAGTCGCGCAGGGACCCTGCATGGCCGTGTGTATTTGCAAGGCGGTGAACTCGATTATTTGTGTGCATTGTGCGGCAAAAAGATGAAAAAAAAAAGGAGAGAGTGAAAAATTAAAAACAAGTGTTGGATAATTTGTAAAAAATATATGGAGAATGTTGGGGGGGCTAGACTAAAAATCATTAGAAATTGCATTATATATATATATGAATGAAAAATGTAAGACAATTCACTCTTCTCAAATTTATTTTTAATTCTTTTAATTTTTTGTTTTGCTATCTCCAAATGATTTATACTGAAAAATTATTATTATTTTTTAATAAAAAATGATATAATACAAATGTTACACGATATCAATCATACTTGGGTTGTGTAATTTATCTAAGGATATATTTAAAATTACATTTAAAGAAAAAACTAATTCGTAAAATTAAATTCTAAAAAGTAACTTTTCCTACCCTTCAAAATCTAGTGTAAATCCAAGTATTTTTAACACAAGCAATAAATAAAAAAGGGTCAATTTCGGTTTACTCTCTTTATTTATTGACAATCTTCATAATCGACTTTGATTTATTGTAAGTTATTAAAACGCTTCCACGCCATTTACGTTTAATCATTGACCAAGTTTGACTACTAAAAATAGTTTTTTTACCCCTATATTATATTATTTATTTGTTATTAAATACTAAATTAACACTTAATTATTCTTTCTTTACTAAAATAACTAAAATAAAATATACTTATGAGTTATTATATATATATATATATATATTAATTTTTAGTGGTTTCTCTATTCTCTCTCTTTTATTTCTTATCCGCTAATTTCTTTCTAGGTCTTTGACAAAAAGTTCAATTTATAATGATAAATTGCTCACTAATAAGCAATTTTTCAAGTGTATGAAATCATGACAAGTGATAAAGTGATAATATCGAATGTTGAATTCTCAGAGAATGATTTACCACTAATTATTGAAATTATTGTCCTAAATTTTATTTAGAAAATCTATGATGAATGAAAAATAAAAATGACGATAAATTCAAAACTTAAAATAATAATAGTAAATAAGTAGGAGATTCACCAAATAATCAAGACGTTAAGGCATATAATTTCACCATAACCAATCTGAATTAAACCCTAAATATTATATTATTTTATTTCAAAATCCAAGCTGAAAACTAAAATCCCTTTTCTATCTAAAGTCTCTCTCAAGCACCAATAAAATTACTCTCATGTGATAACCCACAATATATCTTTGTGAATTTAAAAGCAATCAAGCACGTTAAGATCTATGAATTTTATAAATCATGTCAATATCTATATGAAACATGTAGGATATGGTATATTATCTAGAAAACTAACATTGCACATCTTCTCTCAATCTCAATGCAATTATCAAGGTATTTAAATGGTGATCAAACATTTAAAAATATTAAGCACAATAACAAAATACTTAAAAATGGACTATTAATTCAATAACAATATTAGAAGGCTTAAAACATCATGGTTAGGTTATATCATAGACTAACAAACATAATTAATTTATCATAATTAACCTAAACAAACTCCACATGAGATTCAACATCAAACAGATAATTAAAGAAATTGAAAAAAATAGAAATAAAGAAAAACTAATGAAGCGATTCTTCAATCTCTAGACTTTTCGTTTTCATGAATTGATTTGATGTCATCTTCTCTTTCTCGTTTTTGGCTTTTCTCTCTTCTTTTATGTCTCCCAAAAAGCTCCCTAAATAAATCTTAGCAAGTTTTATTTATATTTTTTTTTTTGCTAAAACGCCCACTTTCCCTTCTTATCCTTATTCCTCGTTTCAAAAATTCGCGATCTAGCGTCTCGGCCTTGGCTTTCCAGAGTTGTGGCTCTGATGTTCTACCTTAAAAGATCTGCGTTCCAGCCCTGCAACACTGCCTTCTCATGGATGCAACACTGGTTTTTTGTCCAACTGCCCAAAATCCAATGAAGATCAAAGTTGGGCTAGAGTTGCAGAGATCCAAAGCTTGTTTTTCATTCCAAAGCCTATTATTTAATGAATTTGTTTCATCCTACACAAAATAAATAAAAGGAATAAAAACATATCAAAAACAATGGATAAACTAGCAAAATATCAAGACTAAGAGTGTAATAAAATATATAAAAATAGCACACATCAAATACCTCAAAACTTAAGATTTGCTAGTTCTCGAGCAAAATTCCAAAATAAAAATTAATTGCATTGGTTTAGGTGATAAAATCATGTTTCAGTGATAAGTATCTAAGTTTTGCATTATTTTTAGATTAAATCCTATGAGTTTCTTTGTTAGTTCTTGAATTTTGTGAGTCTTTATTATTCTTTTTTATTTTGTAGGATTTTTAGTGACAAAGAAATAAAAAGAGATGAAAAGCTACGAATGGGTGCAAAATGAGGATTTTCCAAGAGTGTTGACTTTAGTATTTTAAAGATAATTTTGGCCACCAATATCAGATTGATGAGATTCAAATTTATCTACAAAGAAGCTTCAAATTCTTAGAAATTTCTATCTCATAGAGAAGACCAAACTCAGACGTTTTCAAAGTCTTTATAAGTAAAAATGAAGAAATGAGTTTTTAAAAAATGCATTTTCAAAGTTTTCCTTATTTCTTAAGAATTGAGGTAACCTTTCCTAAAGGAAATAGGAAAGTTTATTATGGAAAACATTATTGAAGATTTATTTTGGCAAGAGAAAAATAAGATCACTCTTCGGAGATAAGCAAAAACAATCCTAATTGTGTTAGGATTAACAACTTGAACAATGATCACTAAAACAAAAATAACTTTCTCTATAGAATTTCAAATCGTGCAAAGTATTGAAAGTTAGAGATCCAGGGATTTTCATTGATATCTTACTCACCGTCATATTCAAAGTAGTCCAATTATAGTAAATAACACAATGTACATCTCAGATTTTGACAAAGTCAAGAAGAAATCAAATTCTAGCGAAAAAAAATGGATTTATGCAAATCCTACTTTACTTAGAATTAAAAGAACCATGTCATGACTGCTTTTATAAAAGGAGAGCATATCCTTACCTTCAAAAAAGCAAGAGAGAGATCAAGATACAAGTGAACGGAGGTTGTTGGAAAATAAAGAGAAGAACATTTGACCTTTCTTAAGTTGTATTTTCTCATCTTCATCTATTTTCTTTTCTTTTCTATGTGTTTATTTCAGAACATTTACATAATGTGTAACTAAACTTTTCTTTGGTTAAGTGTTAATTTCAAAACATAGATATAGATATTATTGACTAATTTCCACAAATCTTTCATTTTTCTTTGAATTTGTTACATTCTACCAATTTTATTTATAAAAATTGCTTTTCGTTCATTTAGTGATTTGATTGCTAGTTTAGAGTTTTGATCCATAATTTTCAAGATTTCTAAACAAAAGTAGCAATTGTTATCAAAGATTATGAGATATTTTCATTTGACTGCATGTGAAATATAACTCAAGATTTACAAACCGAGCTTGTGTGTTTATTTCTTGATTCAACCTTATCTTTCTTGGTTTATTACTTCCATTAAACTAAATTTGGAGAGCTTGTTCTGGGTTGTTTAATGGAAAGAGCTTATTTTACTTGATGGCTAAGTAAGGAAAAATTGAAATAATTAAGCTTGTGATTATTTTGGGGTTGTTATTTTTTAAAGAAAGTGAGAGATAATTCTAATCATTGATGATATCTTCTGTCTAGTGGCAGTGAATGTATCCTTAACCATTCTTCTTATCATATTTTTAACTTATTAAAATCTGTTTCCCGTAATTTCTAGATTTTTATCTAGTTTTCTTTTATTTATTTTGAATATTGAATCAATTCTAGAATTCCTCCCCCAAAGTTTGTGTTTGTGTTATGTTAATAACTTGTAAATTAGGAACAATCTTCTACAATATTTTAAGCAAGGATTTAAGTAGTACATTTTATAGCCTATCAATTTTGAGAAGGCTTTTTAATTTGTTTTATTTAATGTTACTTGTTTTCTTCCATCTTTCACAAAAAGGGAAAAAAATAGTTTTTTTTTGGTTAAATGATCATAAGTCAATGAGAAGATCTTGATTGCAAACGAATATGGCTCTTAAGGAGTGATAAATTTCCTTTGTTTATGCTTGATTCTTGTGTTAGAATAATCTTAATTGTGATTATATTAATACCTTTAGCACAAATGTCAATGCTTTCATGATCTCTGAATTGAAATTTAAAATTATTGCAGCCTAAGTAGATAAGTTTAAATTGACTAAGTGATTGTTTGCCTTAATTCTTATCTCAACTATATTCTCTAATTTGCACAAGCTCCATCATCAGAAATAGCTACCTATAACCTTTAAGAGTGAAGCTATCATTGAGTAATTTGGGTTAATATACCAAAGTATATAAAGGATAATCTACCATGAGAAGAAGGTTACCTTAAGGAATAGTGTGAAAGCTACTCACTATGGATACACAAAAGAAAAATGATGTACAGGGTTGGTTTGAAAGACTCAATCAAATCAAAGATGGCCTACATCTCGTCCTAAGGTGTATGTCACCTAGGATTCAACCTTAAGAAGTAATCAAGCAAGTTCTAGAACTTAATGATATTTCATAATTTTCTAAATTGCATAAACTTTCACTAAACGACATAGGTACACTATCAATCGAGGCTATGTGCCTTAAAAGTTCAAAGGATTAAAAGTAAGAAGGAATTATCATAAGAATTAAAGGCAAAAATCTAAAGAGTACTAAATATTCTTCAAGATTTGTAATCACTTTCCATCAAGCTCTAATCATGGAATTTTATCATCAAAGCAAAGCAAAATATATATATATATATATATATATTTTTTACTTTGACTTTCCTACCCCCAAACTTAATTCACACATTGTCCCCCCAATATGTAATAAAAGAGGGAAATAAAAGAGAACAGAAAGAAGAAAAAGGATAAGAAAACATCATTAGAGATTGATACAATTGTGTAGAAAGCCTCAGAGTTTTGTGTCGCGACTTTCACTTGCTGTCTCGACTAAAAAAATGCCAAATTTGGGTGCTGCAGCGCTAACAACCACAGCCGTGGTGTTTAGTTTCTGTCTCACCTTAGAAAAATGCCAAATTTAGGCACTTTAACACTGATGGTCATGGCTGTGACGTTGAGTTTTTGTCACCTATCTAATAATACAAACAGCTGAGTAAAAAACTAATTCGAAAACTTAAACAAATTGTAGGGAATAACCAAAATAACAAAAAAAAATTAAATGCTTTGGTTACCTCCTAAGAAGCACTTGATTATAGTTTTCAACTTGATTTCTTCATTATTGGTTTCTAAATCTGCCCAAGCGATGGACGACTTTTGTTGCTCAAAGTTCCCCGCTACAAAAGGCTTTAATTGATGATCATTTACTTTGAATGTTCCTTTGGTGTCATGGTTAAACTCCACTACTCCATGATGATAAACATTTGTTATAGTGAAGGGACTAGACCAACAAGACTAAAGTTTTCTAAGGAAGAGATGTAGTCTTGAGTTGTAAAGCAAAACTTGTTAGCCCACAAACAAACTCATTCTTGTGATGTGTTTATCATGCCATTTCTTTATTCTTCCTTATAAATGTGAACATTTTCATAAGCACCTAACTTAAATTTATCCAGCTCATTAAGTTGAAGAAGTCTTCTCTCCTCTATGACTTTAAGATCAAAATTTAGTCTTCATTGCCCAATAAGCCTTATGTTCGAGTTCCACCAAAAGGTGACTAGCTTTTCCATAGACCAATCTACAAAGAGACATTTCAATTAGTGTTTTGAAAGCTGTTTGGTAGGCTCAAAATACATGATCAAGTTTCTTAGACCAATCATTTTGGGAGGCACTCAATGTCTTCTATAAGATGCATTTCAATTCGAGGTTGGAAATTTCAACTTGGCCTCTTGTTTGTAGATGGTAAGCAATTGCTACTTTATGCGTGATGCCATATTTACTCAAAAGGGCCTTAAATTTTCAATTGCAAAAATATTTTCCTCCATCACTTATTATTATTCTCTGGGTTTCGAAACTTGTGAAAATTTGCTTTCTCAAAACATTTATCACAGCTTTAGCATCATTAGTAGGTAGAGCTACGACCTCAAACCATTTGGAAACATAATTGACACCTACTAAAATTGTAAAGATTAGTAAAATAATGAGAAAAAAGTTTTATAAAATCAATACTCCATACATTAAATAATTCTACAACAAGAATGTTATTCTAGGGCATTTCATTTCTTCTCGATACATTTCTATTACAATATGCCTTAGAAACAATTCGTATTGTCAGTTTTGGGGGGTTTTTTCTTGTATTAATATTTTATAATAAATAAAAGAAAGATTTCTTTAATTCTTATGCGTAAACTATTTTCTTTATTTTATTATGCATTGAAATAAAGTATGTATATGAATTGTCAAGACGAGTCATTTGATAAGTAAATGAACTTATCGAATGGTTCTCTGCGGAAACGATATTAAATGAGCAATAATATTGCAAAATAGGCATACTAAATGCTTCCAAAAGATATCAAGAGTTAATATGAGTACGAATGACGATGATAGTCATATCCCTAAGGCATTAGTATGGATTAACAATTTGTGAACTAATTTTCAAACGTGACGAAATAACGACAAATCACATGGTATTGCATGTTATTAATGATTTGTCATTGTATTAATGTATAATGCAATCTTTTGACTAGAGATATTGTGGTTGAATCTAATACGGATACGTATGGTTCATATGGTGTATAAGTGTGAGACAAATCATATCTTGTATGACAAAACTTGTTTGGTCATACAATGTTCGTATGTTGAGAAGGGATTCGTTGACTCGATATTATTGGACTAGGAGTACTTGCTAACTCCTTCTGAATCCGAGTTCCTAGATGAACATTAATAAATGTCTAAAACAAAAATCTCTGGCCATAGTATATTTTATGTCATACGAAAGAAAGTTCATAATGACAAGTTCAAGATATATCGATCAATGACTTGAAAATATATTAAGTTTAGGGTTTCATAAATCTATGCTCGATTAGGATTGGACAACGGAATGACCTACTTTACATGGTACGTACAACCCAAAAAAAAAAGGATCGATAAAGTATTTCTTCATCGTGATTTAAGAACTATGGCACATTACTAAATATTTACCATAGTCGTTAGGCCTACGGACAAGTTTTCGAAAGAATCCAAAACCTATTCACAGCTAATTCATGGTAAACTTACATGACCACATCAATATCCTTATATAGTTAGAGAATGTGAAGAAGAGAAAAAAATATTATCCGTAGAGAGCAAGTGCCTTCTTGAATAATATTGGGTCGTTCCATGTAAATCATTATATGGATTGATTTATAACATTTTATTAAAGGTTAAAAAAAATATCAAAATAACCATTAATAAGATTTAATTGTAATGTCTTAAAAGAAAGGGTTAAAGTGTTTGGACTTTGATAAAATTAATGACACTTTAAATATTTAAGGTGTTAAAAAGCTTTTATGTGTGTCTTTAATGTAAATTACATGGCTTGTAAATAATTAAGATCATTAAAAGGGTTTCTTTGCAATAGTTTGGTAAAAGCATAACTTGAATAATTTAAAAGGGGCTTCCAAGCAAATATGATAATTGCTGTTGGCCTAAGTACATATAAATAAATGTGAGAGACGTTTTCGAACTAGTTTTCCATTTTCTTAGAAAGACCTTGTCTCTCTCTCTTTCTCTTCTTCTTGGCCCACTCCCTCTCTAGCAAAAAGTGGTGTTAAATTGTAGAGATCTTAAGAGAAGGTAATTTCCTAAATTCAAGCTTAAATAGTTATTTTGATGATTCTTTTTTCTATAATTATGCTTACATATGTATGAGATACATGTTTAATCACCTTTTCCATCTATATTTCATCCCTTCTAACAATTTCTACTTTGACATTGTTCATAGGAAGCAACATAAGCTAAAGCATCTTTAAAAAGAGATGGCCAATAAAAAGCCGATTATAGCACCTTGGTTGCGGTCTTATTTGCTCTAAAATGGCCGCATACCTCAAGTGAATGGCAATGCTTCAAGATGCTTTTCTACCTATTATTTGGGTATGCTTCTTCTAATGATTTGGTCATTGCAATACTTGTAGAGAAAAAAATCCTCCCAAAAATAATGATTGATATCGAAAAGAATTTCTTCTTTATTGGTATGAAAAATCCGGGTTGAGCATCCCTCTAGCTAGGTAATTCACCACGTCTGCAAACCATGGAACATTGATCAATGACAAAGCAAAAAGATGTTCATCTGGGAATACCTCATTGATTGGGTGTGAAGGGGCAGCCCTTTTTTCATCAATCTTAAATTCCGAGAGATAATCGGCCACTCGATTCTTGGTTTCCTTTTTATTTTTGATCTCCAAATCAAATTCTTGTAGAAGTAGAATCCATTAGAGTAGTCTTTGCTTTGCTTGCTTCTTGGCTAACAATTATTTAAGAGCAGAATGATCAGTATACATGATTACTTTAGAGCCAATCAGGTAAGATCTAAATTTATCAAAACAAACATTACAGCCAATAATTCTTTTTCGGTGGTTGCATAATTGAGCTGAGCATCAGTTAAAGTTCACTAGCATAATAAATGACATGTAAAAATTTACATTTTCACTATCCTAGAACAGCTCTTATGGTATAATCGCTCGCATCATACATTAACTCAAATGGTGACTCCCAATTCAGTGCACAAATTATCAAGGTCGAGGTTAGCTTTTCTTTCAAAAGTTAGATTGCCTGCAAACAATCATCAGAAAAATCAAAAGGCGTATCTTTGACCAAAAGATTGCAAATGGGTTTAATAATTTTGAAAAAATCCTTAATAAACCGACGATAGAACCCCACATGCCCGAGAAAGCTCCTCATTGTCTATACCTTCCTGCACCATAAAGTGACATTTTTCCCAATTTAAAAACAAGGTTAGTTTCTTCACATCTTTGTAAAACCATAGATAGATTATTCAGACAAGCATCAAAAGAGAAACCAAAACAGAGAAATCATCCATGAATATTTCAATATACTTTTCCACCATATCCGAAAATATAGCCATCATGCATCTTAAAAGTGGTTGGTACGTTACATAAGCCAAATGGCATTCTCCTACACGCAGAAGTGCCACAAGAACAAGTGAATGTGGTTTTCTCTTGGTCTTCTAAGGATTTGATTATATCCCCAATAACCATCTAAAAACAACAATAATCATGACCTACTAGATGCTCCGACATTTGATCAATAAAAGGCAAGGGAAAATGCCATTATGCACACTCACCATCCTGTAACTGTTCTAGTTGGAATTAATTCATTATTATCGTTTTTAACAACAATTATTCCTCCTTTCTTTGGTACTACTCGAATCGAACTTACCCAAGGACTATCAGAGATGGGATAGATAATACCTGCATCGAGCAATTTAAGAACTTCAACCCATACCACCTCTTGCATGTTGGATTGAAACTCTATCAGAGTTTTGTGCATACAAATTGAAGAGCTAATTCCTTTGATATCGACTATGCTCCACCCTAATGCTAACTTGTGAGCTCTCAACACCCGAAGCAACTTTTCTTTTTCAAGGCTTGACAAGGAAGAAGAAATAATTACTGGCAATGAACAATTGGCTTCTAAGTAAACATACAGTAAGTGAGGGGGCAACGGTTTAAGCTCGAGTTTTGGAGACTCTTATGTCAATGGCTTTGGTTGGATTGCTCATTGTCCGAGCTCTACAAAGTTCGTCTTTCTCTTATGTGTATAAGGCGATAAAGCTTCCAGGTATCTGGCATGCTCTTGTGTGGTACGACTCTCTAATTGAATTATTCCGGAATGGATGAGACATGCCCCGGGTGGTTCTTTTGGATTATTTTCTACTAAAATATCATCGATAAGCTTGCTGATAGTATCAACATGAAAACATAAGTCACCTGTGAAAGGATACTTCATAGATTCAAAAACATTAAATACCACTTGTTCATCTTGTACTCTAAGGATGAGTTTTTCTTGTTGGACGTCGATGAGAGTTCTTCCTGTGGTTAGGAATGGACGGCATAGAATGAGTGGAATTTTCCAGTCTTCCTCCATATCTAACACAATGAAATCTGCAGAGAAAATAAACTTAACAAGAACATCCCCAATTATATCTCTCGGGTGCTTGTTTGATCTATCTACCAATTGGAGGAATACAATTGTAGCTTTGAACTCATTGATTCCTAATTTTTGAAAAATAGAATATGACATTAAATTGATGTTGGCCTCTAAATCACAAAAAGCCTTATCAAATGAAAATTTTCCAATAATGCATGGAATTGTAAAACTCTCTAGATCCTTAAGCTTTGGTGGGAATTTGTTTTGTAAAATGATAGTGCACTCTTCAGTCAACATCACGGTTTCATACTCAGCCCACCTCCTTTTGTTGAAAAGAATTTTCTTCATGAATTTCATGTAGCATTTGTTATAAGGCTTCTGCAAAAGGAATATTAATCTGTAATTTCTTAAAAAATCAAGGAACTTAGAAAATTGTCTATCTAGCTTGTTTTTCATCAATCTTTGAGGAAAACGTACAACGAGAGTATTAGGATATAAGTTAGATGAAGAAGTAGAGAGTTTGTCCTGTTTTTCCATTGTGGTAGCTACTGTTTCTCAAGACTTAGTGTCGTGGTGCTCCGTGTCATGGGCGCAGCTTTGACCTGCTGTGACCGTGACATCTGACCTCTGATTTTCTTGAAACTGTGGCTTAGCTACAGGTGCCAATTGTCTCGTTTTTTCACTAGGTCTTTTCCATTCCACAATGTAATTGCTTTTGCATGCTTTTTTGGATTAACTTCGGTATCGCTTGGTAGCGCTCCTTGAGGTTTTTCGTTATCATGCTTGCCAATCTCCCTCCTTGGTGTTCAAGACTTCTAATGCTTGCGTCTTGGTTCTGGAAAGTTGTCCTTGTCTCCTGAATGAATCCTTTTGTTTCTTGGAGTATTATCTTGGTATCGTATTATCTTGCATGAATTTTGTCATCAACTTCTCCAAGTTAGATTTCTTTTCCTGAGGTTAGAAACCGGTTGGTGGTTTTACTGTGTTTTGAGATTTGCTCCACGAGAAGTTAGGGTAACTTCGCCATCCAGGATTGTATGTATTTGAATATGAATTATTCGATCGTTGGTAGTTTGACACATAATAAGCTTGCTCGAATGGGTTGGTGGCGAAAGGATTTCCCACTTGACATCTACCCATATTATCAAATTTCTTAGACAAAGAAGCAACTTGAGCAACTAAAGTATTAATATCATTAATTTCATGAACTCCCTCTGCTCTTCTTGGTACACTTCGACCAGAAGGCCATTGGTAGTTGTTTTCAGCCATTTCCTTTAGTAATTCATAGGCTTCCTCAGGTGTCTTTCCCATCAAGGTTTTGCCAGCTGCTGCACCAACCCTTGCTCGAGTAGTAGAACCCAAACCATTGTTGAACGTTTGTACTTAGAACCAAACAGGTAAACCAAGATGTGGGCACTTTCTCATTAAGTCTTTGTAACGCTCTTATGCTTCATACAATGGCTCCATGCCAAATTGAATGCCAAATTGAATGAAGGTTGTAATATAATTCCTCGTCTTTGCTGTTTTGGCAAAGAACTTTTGAGCCAAATTATCCCGTGTAGTAATTGCCAAGGGTGGAAGAGAGTTTAGTCACTCACATGTTCCTAAAAAATAATTTTTTTTAAATTTTAAATTAAATTAATTTTATGGTGATTTTCTAAAGACTTTTCTTTAACAAAAAATTACAAGTAATTAGTAAAATATTTCCAAAAAAAATATAAAATCACTAGTAGAAAGAATATTAAATTTTGGATCAAACAAAAGAAAAAAATGATGTTAAAATTGGAGTTTGACAAGGTGGCATGTGACTTGATGCACATGGCATACATGCGTCGACTTCTGGTCGCCTGTCAGTCACCAAACCTCCACCATTTTATTCAAAATCTCTTAAAAACTCAAATATTGTCTTAGTTTTAATTTTTGGTAAAGGGGTGAATCTCACTCTCCCTTTCCAGGAGAGAAGATATTATTCATCACTTCAACCTCCAGCTCTTTAAAACCAAAAAAATATTTAACTAAACCAACAAATTTAATGCTTTAGTTCTCTTATTGTCTTATTCATTTTAGGCAAATAATCTATTGATTTGAATATTAGAATATGATATTTCTAAAGAGCCATAATTCGTTCAATTTGATACACCCACACAAAGTTATGAATTTTTGAAGTGTCAAATTTAAGCACCAAAAACTGAAAAGCTAAACAAAATAGCAATTTCGACTCATGCTTTCTTTTAGTATAGTGATCTAGTTTAATTATACAATATATCATTTTGAAGAATGCAATACAAGCTTTTATTTGGTTATCACTCATTAAATTTGAATATATATACACAACGTCACGAGGCTCCAAAATTTTGAGCTTATGCAATTCAAAACAAGAAAAACGAGACAAGATAATATTTTGAATTCATTCATTCTCTCAATCTATTAATCCGATTAAAGAATATAGTATATTGTTTTGAAGCTTGAAATGACAGATTTAAAATGAATCACCATTCATCAAATTTGATGCAACACGTATACAGATACGAGTCTTTAAAGTTTTAGGTTTAACAATGATTTGTTTTAAGTATTAACAAAAAAAACCGAACAATATAAAAACAACAAAGAAAATAGACCATTCCAACTGTCTTTGATACCAATGACATAATATTTAGGATCAATTACTTAACAGCCTATTGAAATTTAAATCTTTGCCTTCTCGCTCCTACTAATATTCTTCTTTATTAAACTAACCAATGGATCTCCTCCCACCAAACAACACGCTCAGAACAAAATTTAGCCACTAGGTAGGGATTTCTATTTCCATAATTGAAGCTGAAACCACAGTCTCAACAATAAATTTCTCTGATTTCGGATGATGTTTGATTTGGTATATTTTAAAGCTCCTTGTTTTGACGATCTTCGTTGGTTAATTAATTTTCATAGTTTATTGGCTTTTTATTTTTATTTTATAATTCTTTTTTTAAAATAATGTTATTAGTCTTTTTTTCAACTCTATTAATATATGTTGGTGCCGGAATATTTAAAATCGAATTATTTACTTTCATAATGGAAAATAGGCATGAGATCAATCACACAATTGAAAAAAACTGTGTCTATTATAATGTAAATACTCTACTCTCTCTTCCTCTTATCTCTTGTGCTCTCTCTGCCTCCTTTGCTCTTTGTCTTCTCTAAGAAAAAACTTGCACCTACTAACTTTGCTGGTTCTCTCTGTCTTTTTTAAGAAAAAACTTGCACCTACCCACTTTGCAGGTTCTGCATCTTGAATAGAAGAAAACACAACTATTTGAAATTATTTTCTTAATTCAAATACGCAACTGCTAGAAGCAGTTGCATTCTTGTATAGGCTGAGCTGAATAAGTGGACAACCTACTAGATGTGGCTAACCCAAGTCCAACAGTCGAATACTTTCTTTACTTTAAGATTTTATAAAAGCAAACTACTGTTTTACTCTCAAAAAGAAAAAAAAAAATTTAACGGTAATAAAGATAACGTGAAAAGGGTGTTTGGTACTTTAAATAAAAAAGTAACAATATTTTTTTCTATAAAATTGACTTATTGACAATGCTTATTTTTATATTTTTGTAGTTGGGGACTGAGAGCAGGGTTCCCTTTAATCCTTTTTTTTTCACTTCTGTTTGCTTTTGGCAACAAACTCACAAGGCATCTCTTAAAGTATGCTTTTGAGACTTCATGATATTTTGCGTTCATGTGTTGCAGTGCATATGCTAGACTTTGGCATTATTAAGTTGATATTGTAATGATAGTGTTGTGAAATATTTCTAACAAATTGATGGTAGAAAATGAATCCGAAATTTAGTAGTGGGAAAGTAGTACGTGTAAAAGGGAGTCAAGAAGATATGGAACAGGACAAAGGACTGGGCTCTCTGTTACTAGAGATGCAAATTAGGGATGGAGGAGAAAGAACAAGTTGCATCTGAATTGGCGGTGGAGGATGCAGCCAGTTACAGTAAGCCCCATAACCATTTATAAGAAAATTGGCAGAGGAATAACAGTAGCAAAATTAACCCTTTTGCAAGCATGAACGCATTGATGCCCTAGCTAGCTCAAATAAATGAATATATAATTAAATAGCACTACAGTTTCTGAATAATGATCAAGTGGGGGCTCACTGACTCACTGACTTTAGCTTTTAAGTCACCCAATCTTTCCACATTGGCCACTGCATTGCATTGCAGTTTAGCAGATAGATCACTAACGTATGTAATCATCCAACCTTTACTTACTCTGACTCTTACTGATATTCATACCAGAAAACAAAAAATTTAATTTAATTAGCAGCTGAGAAACAAAGACTTAAAACTCTTCTCTTCCAGCAAACCAATGGAAATTTTAATCCAAATGACGCCCATGAAATGAAATGAAACACCCGATATTTTTGTCAGACAGGGGATTCCATTTCCCAATTCAAGCATCTCTTTCAACCAATCAATTTGCTTACTTGGACACATGCAGGAAAATGTCATATACAAAGAATACTTCACTCTCTCTCTTATCTCTTCTGTTCCCAAGCCCATACATCTCCTTGTTTCAACTTTCAAGCAACTCTTTGTTTATTAATTACGACTCTCTTCACAGTTTCCAACTCTTTCAGAATTATTTCTGAATTAAACTCCCTCTTTAACAGCATATATTCATCTCTTTATATATATATATATATATATATTTGGTACTTGCATTCTCTGCTTCTTTACTGTACTCCATTTCCAGGTATTTTTATTAATAAACCCAAGATCATCCTTTAACTATCTCTCTGTTTCTAATTTGTTGCAGACACAATGGAAAATGAACATCAACAGAAAGTTTCAGAAACCAATACTAACGTAGATGATTCAACATCAAGAGTGTTTCCTTGTTTATTCTGTTCAAGAAAATTTTACAGTTCTCAAGCTTTGGGAGGACACCAAAATGCCCACAAGAAAGAGAGAACGGCAGCAAGAAAAGCCAAACGTGCATCAGATAATCATCATCAATATGCACCAGCAAATAACTTCTCATCATCAATTACATCACTACCAATGGTTTTCGCTCCAACCCATCAACATCTCGGTCTCGTTCACCCTTCAATGTATATAACTGCGCACAGCTCAAACTTGGGCTATTTTCCTGCACAACACTTCTCATCATCATCATCATCATCATCTTCGGATAGGTTTAAATCCAACGGTGCAGCCAGATTTGATCATAGCAATGTAGTGTTTTACGGAGAGAGTTGTACTTCAAGCAATCATCATCAGGAAGAGAGAAGTTTAATGAACTGGCAGCGAAGTATACGATATGATAATGGAGGTGGAAGTGGTGGGTTGTCGCAGAATCTGTCAGTGACAATGGATAACAGTCACATTACAGGGAGTAGTAATTCTGCTGGTAAGGGAAAAGGTTCGAAGCAGCTTGATCTATCCCTCCATTTATGAATTAAAGAAATTAAGAGTAGTGGTAGGAGACAGCCATGCGCAATTTTGCCTAGAATATTATTGAATTTTTCTTAATTAGTTAATTTCACTCTAGATTGCATTTATTTTTATACAAAAAAGAATTATGATATCTGGTGGATGACTCCACAGTCATTTTTCAGCGCATGGTAACTTGTTCCATTCAATTAATAAGTGATGACAGATCATTTTGTCATCCAATTATCTGTTCATTGTCAATTTTGATCGCATCAATTTGTATTTGCGTTAAAAGGTAAGTAAGGTTTGGAATACATCAATTCAGGATACGGCGCCGTTTTGTAATCCAATATTGTCATTTGTAAATAGTAATAATAATAATAATAATGACGACAAAAATGGAACTTCATGTATTTAACTATTTTTCTATCTAGAAAATCACATTCACTGACTTTATTGGAATCAAATGACAACGTATAAAGAATAATATTACTAAGTTTATAAATTTATATTTAATTTATTTGACATATATAAAATGTGACCTTATTAGAAAGTGTTGTATATTTAACAGTTGTTCATTTTATTCTTTATATATAATGTGGAGGTTTTGCACGATAAATATTAAGTGTATTGTCACATTAATTTTAATACAATTTTTATATGTATACTAATAAAGAAATTATTCTTTAAATATAAAATACTATAAAAAAAAAAAAACAGGTCATTCATATTTTGATTGAATAATGTTAGACATCATAAATAAATTTATGTCCTAAATTTTTATTTTAAATAATTTAATATTCATAAAGTAAGTGATACATTTTCAAAATAGTTTATAAAAGCTTTTCACCACCACCGACTTGTTGAATGCCTCATCATGTAGGATAGAAAATTTAGCATTATTGATTTTGATTGCACATCTGTTATTATTTCTTGTAATGTATAGTGTAGCCATTTCATTCCATGATTTGGGCCAATTGTGGTGGC
>JAXCLQ010003605.1:14977-47260 GCA_035584115.1 Cedrela odorata
AAGAAATTCATATCATTGTTCCTTTACTTTATTGTTTAAAGATGAGAAGAATCTATTTACTTTTCAATCTTTTTCCACAAGAGTTTCAATTTCTTTTTGACCATCATTCTACTGTTAGCCTTTTAAATCCTTGTTATGTTATGGGTTGTTGGTGTGTTCCCCATTACATATGCTTCTTTCTTCCTCTTTGTCTAATCAAAGTTGATTTTTTGCCTTCATTTTTTAACGTTTTTCTTGATAAAGTATTGATTTTCGGTGGTATCAATCTGTATGGCATTTCAATTTCAAGACAAATTAGGCACAAAACATTGTTAGAATTTGACATAAATTACGTCAAATATATTCCATAACGAGGCAACATGATCCAATTACAAAAAAGATTGATGTATATTCAAACAATGCCACTTTTCCTTTATTCTTCTCCATGTTTGCCTGAAACTCCTTTCTAAGTTGTGCTCCTATTTTTCAAAAAGAAACGACAAAAATAGAGCTAAAAATGAAAAAGAATTTTGCTTGAAAATATACTAATTTTGTGTGCTCAAGTTTTCTCCTTCACAATGAATACTGTTACAGAGCTTTCAGACAATTACGCCCACGAAGCATTTAATATGTTCACAATAGCCTGTGGAATTGTGTTGATACTACTCACTGCTGAAAGTCCATAACTTTGTCATAAGGCTTTTGGCAAGTTGTTCTTTGTATAAAGTTGTTTGTATGATGCTTCATCATCAAGGAAACAATTAATATCTGTTTTGCCGTCAAATTGGACTCATGATAAAATTATGAAAAATTATAGCTAAATCCAACCCATAAAGGCTCAAGTTCCAGCTTTTACAGCACATAATCCTCTCTGTCGTCTTATAATCAAAATCCCATATTGGTAAAGATTGCAATCTAACTCACTCATGCATATCATTCCATCCTTGAACACACGAGGGCAGTGGAGTTTTCTCATCAATTACGCAACTGATGATTATTATTATTTTTTCTTTCTTTCTCCTTTGTGTCCACACCAGGACATGGATTCGCTTTTAAGTGCATTATCTCTTTGGTTTACATCAAGCGGAATTTAGAAAAGCTAAATAAATTTTTTTTTACCATAATCACTTTATATGAACAAAATAATAATAATAATAATAGAGAAAGTCCTAACTAATAATGACCATTATGTCCTAAAATAAGCTAACTTAAGTCTTTCATTAAGAGAATCTGTCCAACAGCTTTTTCAAAATGATGAAATCGAATTTCTGTTGCCTTTGGGGAAAGCTGAGATAAGAAAGGAGGATTTGTAATGATGGTGTAATACAGATTGAGGAACAGATTGGGTTATGAAATGAAATATTGTGGTCAAAGGTAAGAACTTTTGCATTATTGGGAAACATTGAGCTGGTTTTGTTACTTTTTGTACTTAGCAGGACCAATATGTATAATATATAAATATAATAAAGTAGAAAAGCACATTCAATTATAGAAGGGCCACTTCTATTTTGCCAACATCATTACAGAGAATTTAATCATTAGACTTCTCTAATCGCTTCCCTCCATTTTGCTAAAATCTTTCATCCATATGAGCCATAAAGGTTTAGTTTGACAAAAGTTTCTTACATTTGGGTTACAGACAAGATAACTAGCTCCCACCTGTCTTTCATTAAGGCCCAATTACCTCCACTAACATCTACAAAAGTAAAAGGCATCATAATAATTAAAACATCTAACTTGGCAACTTTTTTTTTCCCGAACACCACCAATTTCTTCATTGTTCACTACTTCATGCAAAACTTTGGATGTTCTCCACTGAAAAGATAAGGGAAGGGGTTTAGGTATCATTCCAGGCAGCAAAAACTGGCAAGTGAGCCATGGAGATTGCAGCAGCTGGCCTCAGCTGGGCTGCTGCTGACGGAAACCAAGAACTAACACCAGTTGGAGCGATGAATTTTGATGCTAATGGAGGCCTAGCGAATAGCATTGTTGGACCAGATTTATCGGGGCTACCTTCTCTTGAGCTGCTCAAACTAGTCACCAATGAGGACGGATTTGAAAAATGGTTCCCTCCTACCTTCGCAGATTCATCCACAATTTGATGAGTAGAGTTGATTGAATCAATCCCAATCAAATCCTGAAGGGCCACGGGAAAGGAGGAATTATTACGATAATTTCCAGTATCCATGGATTTTTGGTCGAGTGATCCGATGCCGGTATTGGATTGTTGCTGCGGGTTTGGATACAAAACCATTTTCCAATCCGAGTCACTCCCATTATCGAGTCCTGGTTGACTGGTTTCCCCATTGTTCTGTGTTGGTGTGTTAAATTCAATAGCCTCAATGCTTGGTTCTGTTTCCTTGTTACGCCTAGCAAGCTCTCCAGCAATTAGTGTATTGCTGGCCATGATTCTTTCAACGTCATATCTGGTTATGTCAAAGTTGGTCACAGCATTTACCCCACGAAACTTAATTGCAGCAATGTCATAAGCTTCAGCTGCCTCCTCTTGGGTGCCTGGAATCAAGTTCAATTAGACATTAATACAAAATGATGAGATCCCAGAAGCTTATTACGGAAGATTTGTGTCCAAAAAAAAATATAACTTTAATTAGGTAGAAAATAACTGTGTTTCTTTTTTCATCTCATCAGAGACATCAGCCTTGCAAAAGTACAGGGTGTCATTGTAAGCCATCATCAGCCTTAGAAAAGCAGTTCTGGTCTTTAGTAGAAACATGATGGCAGAAGTGTCGCAGATATCAGTCCTTTTTAAGTTCTTTATGCATGGAATGAGCCCAATGGAATTTGAACCAGAAATAATAATGATAAAAAGAGTACCAAACAAACGAAAATATGGCTGATAAAAATTCAAATACAAGAACTAACTAAATGTCCCAAGATAAAGGTCCTTGTTTCCAGCGACCCTGCCAATCCGAGCTTGCCATCTTCCATGCTGGTGATGCCTGTAAAAAAACAAAAAGACAATTTAGATCAGAATAAAGAATTCGAAAATCGATGTGAATGAACACTTTTAGCTTTGAAAAAAGAGTAAGGGCCGGAATATAAACCTTGTTACTCCTCTATACATTGAAGCTCCTCTTGAAAAGCCACTGCTTTTCCTGCAAAACGAAGGAAAAGACGAATATAACCTTTGAAAAAAAAGGAGACATGAGTAGTAAACACATGAGAATGATAATTAATCACTCGCGTAATATTTATTACCTCCTAAGATGTGCAACATATTCCTGGCGGCTCATGTTCTTCATTTCTTCCAGTTCTTGCCGGTAGTTCTCCAACTGCCAGAACAATAATGTTTGCATTTTAAGGGAATAAAATTATTAGCGGATTAATAAAGTCTCGCAGGCTTGAATCAAATACCGGAAAGTTTATGTGAGTTGAAGGTCCCCAGTACTTAAGGGCTGCAAGATCATAAGCCCTTGCGGCTTTCTCTTCCATATCATAACCCCCTAAATCCATAAGAATAACTTAATTTATTGGTAAAAAAAAAAAATTTATTTGTGCAAACTGTTCAATACTGCTTAAGAGAATACTTACCAAGATAAACTGAATTATTTGATTGAAATGGCATCCACAAGAAGCATGAACATGACAAGGAAGAGTTTAATAAGAAGTCAGATCGTTTGGATAGAGGGACCAAGTGTTGCAATTTAAAGAAGGAATACATCCAAACATATGACTGTAAATTTATTTTGTATTTGCTTGACTAACCTTGTCTCCCTTTCCTGGTCTGCCCTTCTTTCTTGCAACTGTTATCCCACAAATGAGCTTCATATCTGCCAGTCCATCTATGCCTGGTGATGGTAATTTGAAAAGGGTTACTTGAATATTCAAAGAAAATATAATAAAAATGATAATTTCTAAAAATAGAGGTGCACATATTGGAAGAAAACATGTACCAGATAATGGAAACATCCCAAGAAAATAAATAGAAGGTTAAAAAAAATAACGGTTCAACCATAGATGAAAATGGACTGATTTAGAGAAACAGTTTGAACTTACCTTGTAACACCTCTATACTGAGACGTTCTTTGGCCAAATGTGTCAATAGACTTCCTATGAACAGGCTGCTTTAGACCCGCTTTACCATGACCTCTCTTCTTTGTTTCCAAGGCCACACAATCAGCACCGGCAGGTGAGATCTGCCTTGGAGCTGTGATACAGCTAGACTGAGAACCAGGGCTCATAGACAAGCTAAGAGACTGTAAATCCCCAACACCGATTGCACTAACAGAACCGGAAGCTGCTCCATCATCAACCATGGCACTGCTCATCTGCTGTTCTAGTGCATTATTAGTACAGAAGTGCCTGGAAACCCAGTTTCTGAAACAAGGCATAGCGTCATTTCCCATTTGGATAAGCTGAGACGGCTCACACTCTGCAAAGTGGGTATCCTTTGTTTCTTCCTGCAATGGTGCCTGATACATAGCATGGCATGGCATTCCCATATAATATGGGTGATGGGTTTGAACTGGATTAAACTGTTGGTCTTGTTGTCTCAATTGTTCTTGAAGAAGGTCAAGAGAATGTTGCCTGCTGGTTTCTGACTCAGCATTCTGGTGGTAGTAGATGCTATCTAAGCTCAGAGCCATAGTTTCTCTTTCATGGCTTGCATACTGATGAGTTTCCATCGTCGGACCACCTAAGAAGTCTTCGAGTTTTGGCGACGAACTTGCTACAAGACCTTTACACAAGTAAATGATTGCTCAAAATAAATGCCCGGAGCACAACTTAAAAATAAGACTACGTATAAAACGAGAGAAAGAAGTCAACATGGAAAGAATAAAGTTGAAGCTGAAGCAAACCTTCTGGTTGTGATCTAGTGAGTGCCTCCACGATACAAAGAGAGCCATCTGACTTGAGAGGCATAACAGACAAGGGAGAATGAAAAGCACCATTTTCTCCAACGTCCCCGAAACAGATTCCAGTGGGGTTGATGTGAGTAGAAGACAAATAAAAGCTAGTAGGAATAGCATTAGAAACAGCAGTGGGAGGAGGCTGGGTATGATGGTGATGAGGATCTGTATTAACCTCCATTTTCATGTGGGGTGAGAGAGAAAAACCCAACCAGTTATTATTGCTGCCGTTGTTATCATCACTCATAGACTTCATCTTCTTCCTCTCTCTTCCTTTTCTTACTTACACAGAGGTTTCCTAGCTAGCTAGCAGTTTCTCTTGGTGCAAGGCAACTCAATCATTGGGAAGAAAAAATATACTAATGATACCAAAATCTCCTGGCTCCCTTCATCTGAACTGAAAACATGGATTTTTGTTGTCTAGCAGCACAACGTCTCATTGCGAAGAAAATTTCCCATGACATACGAAACTCAACAATTTATGCAATCCTCGCACAAAAGTCTCTATCTCTCTCCCTTTGTATCTCAAGAGAACAAAACTGGTCTCTTTTTAAACTAAGAAAAGAGAATGAATTCTAGGCATACAAAACAATGCTGGGGGAGCATCCCTGCAGTATTCCATAGGGATCTGTGTTATGAGAAATACGACACAATGTCTTTTGCTTTCCTCTCTCTCTCTCTCACGCCTCTCTTCACTCACTCTTTTGCCCTTTTTCCTTTTTTCTTTCTTTCTTTAAGACTCTCTCGTAAACCCTACAAAAAACCCTGATCCAATCTAACAACCAAAAACCAACCTTTAGTTTCTCAAATGCACCCATAAACCATCTTTAAGAATTACAAAACTCTTATTATCCTGCAAAGACCAGAACTATTATAATAAAAAAAAACTTTTAGAGACCCTCTCAGTTGTCTCTCTCTTCAATGACACAAAATTGTCAGTCAGTTGAATCTAGTGGGTTGTGCAATAGCCAATAGGGGTTACTGAGTAAAGCTTGCCAGATAACCAAAACAGGTTAGCTTTACTTTTACAGTCCACAGAGCCTTAGATAGATTTGACGGGCAGAACGTCTGCCCATCCAGTCACTTCATGCAGTAGTACAGCTTCTGTTCCCACTCTGCACCCCAAAGGGATCAAAATTAAAATCTTTTCTTTTGATTTTTTTCTTTTCAAATTTAAATACTGCTCCAATTTGGTTCACAGCTTTCCATTCGAAAATACACACAAGATAGGATAAATCACTCGGTGTCACCATTTTCTACTGTGACCACAAAATGGTCACAGCCCATCACCCACCGTTTATTTTAACAAAGATGGGTGTCCCGGTGTGCCATCTGATGTGACCTCCTACTGACCTTGTGCTTTATTCATCTGACAGTCATGGAATTGGCTACAACCAGTTAACTGTGATTTTAGAATGACCGGAGACGCACACAAATTTTCCCAGTTTCTTTTTAAAATATTTTAGGTATTATTTAAGCAGTAATATACCAGCAACTAGCAAGTAGCAAACAATTTTTATTTTTATTTTTTTAACAAAACGAAAGGGAGAAAGTGGGTGCAACTGCCATTTCTATATTTGTTCCTTTTTCTCTTCGCAGCCCTACACTGCGTGAAACAACTTGGAAACAGCCAAGTTAGGCCTCTTTCAGGAAAAAATTCAGATTGATACTCCATATATTCAAAGAGAGGATTAATAAAAATACATGAGACTAATAGTGCTGGTTTGTACAGTTTGTGAAGCGAGCGGTGTGTTAAACCGAAACGGGAAAAACACAGGAACTCCGTTTGCTTTTTCTTATAGCATCGGTCTATAGTCAACACCTGCTTCCGGACAAAAAGTGGGATGTGGGTCTATGTTTAGCTTGAAATATTCCAGGAATGATGAGCAAAGGGTCCCAAAAAACATCTTTTCGAGAAAAATCTATTATATTTTCCATATTGTTTTTCTCTCTTTTAACGTCTATTAACATAAATTTTAAGTTTCTGTTTCTCCCCATTTTCACATGTTTTTGGAAGAAATATGAGTTAAATATTCCTTAAGTTGCGGTCTATACAACAGAATAACTATATCTTTGCACTACATTGTTATTGTACTATACCCCCTTATCTTTTACAGCTGAGCAAAGAGTTAATATGAATAAATATCGTACAATAAATAGGAGTAAGAGAGTTTGTGATAAATGCAGTTATAGAACAAATGTGTTATAGTTATATTGCCTTACAAAATATTAAACAATCTTATCCGTGTCTAAATTTCTGTTCATAGTGCTCCACGAGCACTATATATATTATTAATATATAAGTATGCACTGTTTTTCATCGTTCTTGGCTCATATTTTAAGTAGTGTACCACTTGAATGTTCCAAGCAATGTCTACCTTGCATTTTGAAATTACTTCTGTTAATTTATTCCCCTCCCGTTATATTTCCTTTATTTTTTCACGGTTACTTTTGCAGTAAATGACAGGAAATTATTTAGGGTTTTTTTTCCTTTTTGAGCAAGGTTTTGCACGGAGATGCGCATGAAGATTATTACCATGGAGACAGATTTTCAAATGGAAATCATTTCGTTTGAATAAACTTGAAAACAAGACTACTGCTGATCAGTTTGAGAGGAAAAAAAAAAAAGAAAAGGAAGTACTAGGAAGCGATTGTATTTTATTATATGGAAATGATGAGTGAATCCATGAGCACTGGTAGTGAGACCATTAAAGCTTTTTCCCTGAATCAGTGCGTGTGCTTGGCAAATTGCTATTTGCCTGCTTCTCCAATTTATATAGCATTCTTTCATTTTCACCAACCAATTTCTAGTGGAAAGCAAAACGCTGTAGGGTAGGTATGGCATTAAGATTTAAAGGAAGACATTGATGGGATTAGAGCTAGCTATCTGCTTAAACTTTAATTTCAATCCAAAAAAATCATTTTCTATTATTTAAATGAAGATAATATTTAAGTATATAGATATCAAAAATAAAAGAAAGGAAGTCATATTTCGTTGGTAAGGGAAAAGGGAGGCAAAGGGTGCACCAATGACAAAGAATAGAGAGAACATCTGCTGTACAATGTCCAACCCTTGAATATAAATTTGGTCAGAGATGTGGACCTTACAATTCACAAGGAGAGAAAGAGAAAAAAATAGGAAAGTGAAAGAACAGATACTGCTTAGAAAGACAAAAAAAAAAACAGTAGAAACCAGTAGCATGCGAAACCTTTGCACAGTCCCATCTTTAATGTGGGTAACTAAGAAAATCTTCTTCCCAAATTCATTTGTGGAATTTAAAATTTTCACTGTAGATGAACTGGTAAATATTATATACATTCTCTATGTATTATTATTATTATTACATTTGCAATCAAACTCCTCATCATAATCTAATTATCACCATATTTTTATCTGACCGTCAAGAAATTAAATTCATCCCTAAATCCCTGGAATGTTGTTTGACAGAAGAGGGAGGAGAGGATTCTGCTGCCTCGACAGAATAATTATTTAGACCAAAATTAAGCATGTAATGACTTTATGGCCATGAATATTTGGCCAGATTGATTTTCATCTAGAGTTGCACTCAATTTAATTTAAACAGAGAAGTTCAAATGTAATAATTTACCAGCTACCATGGTTTATTGTAGCAAACCGCTACGGTTACACAACAATTATGTAAGATTACGAACAGAAAACAATTATTCTCTTTCATAATTTAAGAGAAGTATTTTGACATACATGCACGAGAAGAAGATATTTATAAATAACATTTAAGAAGGGCTGCATGCCACCTACCAAGCAGATATTTGGGTACAGATTTGTCTCCAGCTTTTGCCCACCGCGTCTAAATAATCAAATCCAGGTACTGGAGAAAGGTAAAATTTTGTTACATTCGAATGGCAGCATACCTTCCAACAACATGGTGTTTTGTAGTTTTAACTTGTAATTAATTATTAGTCGGTTTGGACTTGTTAATTTTAATTGTCAGCTTCCGTTAATTAAGAGGCCCAGCCCAGAGGGAGAGAGAATTAAATGAGAAAATGAATTAGGAGATTCACGTGAGAACACAAAATCCAAACAAAATCTAAAGGAAGATCACAAATATTAGCCGGTGGCCAATAAGAGGGGGCCAAGCCAACCGAAAGAAAAGTTGGGATCATGAGATCACTGAATTGATGGCTATTCTCTCAAAGGGCAACGACAACAACCAGCTGTGAATTTCTGATGTGCCCTAACGCTTCACTGTAAAAATATGTTACTCTTTTTCTCTCTTTCTTTTTAATGTTTCATTACTCATCTCAACTTCCTTCACTAAAAGAGACAGAAGGAGAGAGACCCTTGACTGCTCTCCATCAAGACTCTCTTGCATGCAAGACTTAAACACAAACTTTAATTCTAACGTCACACCATTTTCTATTTGTCACTAGTCTCTCTCTCTTTAGCAGGGATGACATGTCAAAATCTAAGCCAATTTGTCATGTCACAATCACCTTAGATTCTCCTCTCTTGTTTCCTCAATAAAGGTTTTTTTTTTCCCTTCCGGTTAAAGGAGAGGGAGGAGAGAAATCATCAGGGATTGCTTGGCTACTACTAGCATTGCTGCATTTATCGACGAGGCCGCCAGCTTCTTCTTTTTGTGACAAATGAAGCAACAACCTAAAGAACAAAAGAATGAATACATGTAAATGAGCATTCAAACCATGAACAAAATCAATTATGCAAGCAACATCCTTAGATTAAAACCGAAAATGGCATTAAAGATTATGGGTGGAAGAATTCAAAGCGAAAAATCTACTTATTGAGTTGGGCAGGGCTCATTTTCAACAAATAATTTATGCCTTATCTTTACACCCAATATATAAACCATGCATATGTGTCTTTAATTTAATGCTTGCTGCTATGCCACCTGAAAGCATTATCCATTTTTATCAACCTCCTTGTTTATTAATAGAAGAAAGATTATGAAGCATATTTCTTTTATAGTAACGTAGGCTTTTTAGAGCAGACATTTTTTTTTTTTTGACTTAGGCCATAAATAGTAGAAAAAGGAAGCCTATCTGCCTATGTATTCAGTATTCAAACTACTTCATGTGATGGGTAACAGCCAGCAGCCAACAGCCAACAGCCAACAGCAAACAGCAAACGAAAGTACATATCTTTGCCCTACGGTAATAACGAAGAACCTGTAAACCACATTTTTTTTTAATTGATGATATATTGGTTATATATTGACTGATTTGTACCGATCCATTAGTTAGGTAAATCACATTTGCTGTTTAAAGTAATGGCACATTCGGACAATAGGATAAATTAGTGCATTGTCCGGTAAGAATAAATTGGATCATTGCCCGATGGGAACTTCATTTTTTTTGGAAGTATTGGTACATTGGAGAGCATTGTCGAGACGTCTATGCCAAGTGACTACGCCTTACCACTACCAAAGTGGCCTGTTAACCACAACTTAAATAGGATTAAAAGTTGAAGAAAACCAGACCTTATTTTGGATTATGATATCTGGTGACTCAGCATTCCAGATTTCTAACCTAGAGCTTCTGCAACCTGCTACCTCCAATGCATGCTGCAGCTAGTCAGTATGGCTTTTGGCCTCAATATAGCTTGAGATTAAGAAACCTTTTGATTTACTTACAAATTGAGTAATTAATTAGTTAAATATCTCCTGATTAGTATCTAAATCACGCGGCTGGGTGGGATATATAATCAAATTTAATAGATTATTTTAATTAACAAACTAGATTTTCCAGGTGGGAAAAGGGTATCTACATATATATATATATATATATATATATATATGGATATCCATACAACAACAATGATGATAGTTTTGTAGGCTTTTGATTAAACAATGATATGATAAGATGATCATGGCCATACGATCCATCAACAAGTAATGATGATGATCTAAGAAAACTGGGTCAGCTATCCCAAGAGAAGTATAAAAAAAATTAATAATAAACTGCATAATTGGAGCAAATTCAGAGTGGTGGGACATCTGAAGAGAAACTAAAAATGGAAATGCCAAATTTCTCTGTTGTGATGGCTATTGGTTGTAGCGCAATGACTGAAACTGACCCATCTAATCTAATAGCCAGCCCACTCCCAGCGCCAGCTTGCAGTCAGTCAGTCAGTCACTGGGTGAACGATGTCAAATCGTTCAGCATTGCTGATTGCTAACTACACACCAAGATTTTTAGTCACAAGCAAATATTTGTCTGCACCTTGTGCTCATAAGGGAATCCATTCTATTCTCTATCGTGTGGTTTAAGATTTTCTTTTCTTCCAAACAAACGCCAACTAACAAGTAACAATTGAAAAGGAACAGAATTCTTTGAGTGCAAAATAATCATATAGCATCAACATGATCCCTCGCATTAACAACTTATGATGCTCATTGTAACCCTTGTCACAATATAAATTTAAAAAAAATAGTACCATAATTTAATCACCGAAAAGGGTAAATTTAGAATTGACTTAAAATATTTGACCAGAATCAATGAAATACAGAAAATGGATTCAGAATTTGGTCTACCGGTAGGCAAAATGGCACTGCAGGAGTTTTTCAGAAGCAAGTACTTGAGTTATTTTACCCTGAAGTACCTTGCAGTGAAAGAAGGGAATCAGACAAATATTCTAGACATTTCTATAAGTGCAACCCATGGCAAATCAGATTACCAAATCGTTTTACTGTAGAGGTAGTCGTACACTTCCCATATTCGCTGCAAGTTATTTTTGCAGTTCTGCTTTATGGTTTCCCTGATAGAGGTCACAAAGCAATAACAAAATGTAACTCCTAAAAACTATAACCTTGATAACAATATCAACAAAAAGAGGAAAAGAAAAACCAGATTAAAATAATAATAGAAGTAATTTGTTGTCCAACTCCCATGTGAAGGTTGACATCTCTAAGCTTTAACCATAACCTTGATCTTCAAATAAAGTAAATCTGTTGGTCATACATTTAGTTGCTCAGGTTTGATCACAAGGATCTAACTTGCCAATAATACATACACATGGTGAATGAATGGAAGAGCAATAGAGTCTCGGCAAGTGCTACAATATCAAAATTCAAGATCTCAAAATTCTTATATGATTAGTATCTACCCAATAAATTTCTTACCTGTTATAATAAAGCTGATAAGTACAAAGATTACGAACAATGAAATTGAGAAACTTGTTCATCTCTAGAAGAATAACTCACGGTACAAGCACAAGTGAAATGGCTACACTGTTACCACCTTCGAACTAATGATGTGAGCAACTGCAACAATAAATACATTTACATGTGAAAAACATTCTATGTATTTGGAAAAGGGTACATTCTAATGGTACAAGTACATGTGAAAAACATTCTATGCTGTTAGTTATTAGAATTTGAATGTATTTGAAAAAGGGTTTCTGTTAGCCATAAGTAAAAGAAACAAGTTATTCAAGTCTACTTTGATACACATATGGCATCTATGACATACTTAAGGAAGAGAATGCAGGAGTGATTTACACACCTTAATGGAAGTATTCTTAAATCTTTCAACATAGAATAAATGTTAAAACAAATAATTTTTTTTTTCCTTTCAAAGATCACTGTAGTGAAGCATTAGGTTACTTAAGAGACAAAATAAAATTGAATCTCACAAATTAATTGGGATTGCCAAGGAAACTATATAATCAGAGTTTTTTTTTTCTGCAACCAAACAGAAAATATATTAAATTTTATTGCAGTGTTTAAGCAGGAAAAGGATCATACCTCAAATAATTCAAATGGATTGCCACGACGGTACGCATCATTTTTCTTGCTCTTATCATTGGGAAGAAAACTGAACAATAGTGCTCTCCATCCAATAAGTAAGACAGCAGTGCTGCCCATTGTTACTAAGATGAAGGTATATGGTGGAAAATGGCCAGATGTTAATGCCCTTATAACTAACCCTAGCTGCCAAAATACGAATTAAAAAAATGGAATTTCAGCAACAGCAAGCATCTTTCTTCTTCTGTATATAAAAGCACACCTTGAAAAAGATGAAACTATAAACTGCCCTGTAATTAAACATGGGGACCAGTCAAGCATTTATACTAAAAGGATTATAAGTAAAATGAGCATTTCTACTTATGAGTGGTTTGACAAGAATAGGTGAAACTAAAATGAGAACTCCTAAGAAGTAAGATGCTACTCGGAACTGAAACCAAGGCCTGTTTAAGATGGTATGTTCATGTGACACTGTGAACTTTGACAATGATTATGTCTTTCAAAAATGTAAGCTCATATGCATAATGCATTGAAAGGATAAGGAAAAGTAGAATTAGATAAGTGACACAAATGTGTGACAACATGTGAATTTTAAATTTTTTAAATACATATCATACAAACACTATCATTAAATTACCAAAGAGAATCATCAAAACCCGATATCATCCCTATATAATCATCTTAGTATCCAAGATGATAAACACAATTCTTTTTAAACAAAAAAAAGTTCCATTGATCACTTCACCTTTCTCACAAGTGACTTCAGAAATGATCAGGTATCAGTCATAAATAGATAATGAAGAAAAACGTATGAATGGTTGATAGAATTATGCCACATGATAAAGACTGGACTAGTAATTCTTCTATTGATGCATCTATAATAGAAATTGAAACCCTTAATCACACTATCATCCGTTGAAGACTTTAGAGACCTCTACACTGAGCACCTCAAAATCAGAGTTGATGTCAAAAACCCACATTATGATTAAAATATCCAAAGCACTGTGATATTTATGAAGTTGCTTCACCCACAGAGATTGCTTTCGTTGTTTGAATGTATATTATATGACGGGATGACTTCGTATCTCCCATTATAAACTTTTGCATTGGATATTTTAATCTGCTTCACCTACAGAGATTGCTATCGTTGTTTGAATGTATATTATATGACTGGATGACTTCCTATCTCCCATTATAAACTTTTATGATCACTTTACTTGTCTTCTGATATTAATGGAGGTCTTTAACCCAACTCAAGCTGAGAGAGAATAGATTCACCAAATTTCATGCCATATTTTAGGGTTTTCCTCATAATATTCCCCTACAGTTGCTCCAACCATAAGTAAAGTCATATTCTATCAATAAACTTCATAACTATTATTAAGATTGGCTCCTGAGCCAACATCAAAGCCACAGTGGAAACTCAAATTCAAAAAATGCTACTACATCCACCACCAAAAGTACGTTAATGCAATCCCATTGAGACCAAACTCCTTATCATAGACCATTGTGATTATGTATTATAGTTCACTGGTTGAAAAACATCTTCATTTCCCTTTATTTTGAGGGAGGCAACTACATTGAATTCTTTGTTTCTTTTTCATTTGTATGCAGTTTGTGATTACGGCCCAATGCAAGTTGAAACTGTGTGTCATGGACACATCTGGTTGCCCTATGAAATCTAAATGGATCTTCTGAAATTTAATAAAACTTGAACAAGCTTTTGTAATCACAGTATAGATGGCTGCTCTTGCAGGAATTCCACCATTAGATACAAAAAGTGCTAATGTGAAATCCTATTGAAACAAAATACAGCACTTCAAATTTAAAAGAACATCAAATGGTTCTTGATATATTGCTACTTAGCCAAAGAACTCCAGCATAAAATACGAGCTCAAATTCACGCTAACAAAAATATCCAGAGGAAGAGAGAAAACGACTAATTAGATAAAGCAGAAACTTACTGGAACTCCTACACCCCAGGATTTAGCAGCAGCAATAACAGCCTTAGAGAGACCATTCATTCCACGGCCATCTTCCGCATACCCCCCGAGAAAGTAACCACTTAAGAACCACCCTATGAATCCAAATTCACAATTATTAACAAGACAACCCATTAGAATTTCTATTCTCTAGGAAAATTTAAGCCAGATTATAGACAACAACATACCAGCAATAAAAGGGTCGGCTGTGCGTAGCGTTTCAGAGTCAAAGACTGAGAACCCATGACTAAACCTTCCAATTGCAGAGAACAAAAGCAAAGCCAACACATCCCCGCCAGCAAGCAGAGCCACACGGCTGAAATAAAATACCAACCAAAAGTCACTAAAAATATAAAGGAAACCAACAATCGAGAACACGAATGATACCTAGTATTTGAAGATTATTTTCATACCCCCATTTGTTTATACGAGAAGAAAAATCGGGTTTCTCGAACTGAATAACACCTTCTAAAGGAATATTCTCTTGAGTGACAAAAACAGTTTCTTCTTGGTTTTTAAAAGGAGGAGAATTTGCTTGTTTGGCAGAATCAACACTTCCCTCGGCTTTTGCGAGGGTGAGGCTAAGGGGTCGGGCGTTTGAAGAGTTTCTTCTCGTTCTGGGGATGAATTTAGATTTTAGGTGAGAATTGGTTAAGAGAGGAGGATTTGGACTGGTGAGTTTGAGATTGAGAGAGCATTTTCTGGACGATATGGGAGCTTGGCTTAGCAACATCATGTCTTTCGTTTTTGTGTTTCGGTTTTGAACCACCAGTTCGCCTCGTTTGGGTTGCGCATTGCTCTCCCACGTTGATATAACAACTGAGCGGTGCCCACAACTGGATTTTTTACGAAAATGACCAAATGTTTAAGTACATTTACAAATTTAGTCTGATTTAAAATTTTGTTATATTTAAAATCAAAATTTTAATATTTAAACAAAATTATCCATAATTAACAAATTGAGGAATAATTCTCTCTCAACAAAATTCGAAAAAAATCATTTTTATATTAATTTACCTTAACAAAATTTATCAAAAAAATATTATTCATTAACTCACAATAAAAATAATTTTATTTAAATACTAACCTTTTTAATTTTAAATATAAAAAAATTTAGTACACGGTTATAAATGTAAATTAACTTAAAATTTTAGCCATTTTTATAATAAAACCCCAATAAAGTACCACTAAAAAAAAATCGGCCTAATATTTATATTCGCGCCCTATATTTCAGCCCTAATAGAGGAGCCAGGTTAATAACGAAACATCAATTTCATTCACTTACGATTTTAATCAAAAACTAGTATTTTATTTATTTATTTATTTTATGGATGCTCCTAGTCAATATTGGAAACACATAACTAGTTCATGAGCGCGACAACAAATGGATCCATTACTGCAAATTCAAGATATCAACCACGCAGTGAACTAGTAGTAAACCTAACCACAACAGACTACCCGACTTGTAAACTGGCTAGTCGTACTAGCACCGTTCCAGAAGCTGTATAGCAAATAATATAATGAAAAGATAATCAAAATTGGCCACTTTTTGCAACAATTTAGGCATTACATATTCATAATTGGTTGTTTGTTTGAATCATGGCCTTTCATTCTTTCAAGCAATCTGCCGCACAGCACAAACTACCCACCAGAAAGATGGATCATACTGATGTAAATGCAGCATTATAGTTCTATTCAATTTTTCCAATTAAAAAGATCAAAGGCTTATCGATTTGGCATAATCTGTAAAAATACCCGAAAGAAATCCACATCTTCACATTGATAAGCAAAGCAACACAAAAATATTCAAAAACCAGAAAAACCATGACTCTACAAATACTGAGAATGCAATCAATCCAGCTCCAACAAGATTTGTCATTACATAGGAGAGAATATAATTGCAATTATAATACAGAGGAGAGAATCCTGTACTGACAAATTATTGAAATATTAGAGATTACACAGAACATGCTTAAGATACATGAAAATGACATCTTAAAGAAAGAAACATTAGAACAGTGACAGTTAAACAGCGTACCCAATTGTTGAAAAAATCTACTTACCCTTCCATGCCACAGAAAATATGCATGGTCATCTAGAAATAACTACAGGCAAAGGCTTAAATCTTCCATCAAGACCTTTCTGATTATGTTCACCAGAAGCCCCACCATTCCTTTCTTCTAAACCTGCAGAATCAACATCCAATCTCACCCCTTCAATACGAGATGGAATTGCATTATATAACAAATGCCCATTGCCACCCAGAACCTGACTCAGTTTCCCATCCACTCCAGCCCCAACGGTCCCATTGTACCCACCAGCCACCATACCACTAGCACCAACCCCATTATTCACATAAGCAGGGCAAATGGAAGAGTTGCCATAAGGAAAAGGGCATGCCCCAGCTTGAATCATCACAGGTCCATACCAGGGAGTCCTAGGGGCAATTGGAGTAACCCCATAACCAAATTTGTCATATGTTACCATAGGGTATCCGCCTCCAAAGATGCCTGCTCCAGATGCATACCCGCCAACACCACTATACCCAGGAAGAGGAGCAAAGAGAGGGGGAACTCCATATCCAGGACTATAAGGAGGGTAATTAATAGGTAAAGAATTGCTATGAGGAGAACCATTTCTGCCACCAACTCTTGCGTTATAACCACACGTACTGGCATTTATTTCCTCTTTCGGCACAGCCCTCTTAACTTCCACAAGTCTACCATTCAACTCATGAAAAGTTTTCTGCATTACATTCTCAACAGATTCCTCTGAATCAAAGGTGACAAACCCAAAGCCCCTAGGCCGGTTTGTCATGTTGTCATGCATCACAACTACATCTATTGTCCTACCAAACCTCCCAAAATAATTCTTAAACTGCTCTTCGGTTAGACTAGCTGATAAACCCCCTACAAAAATCTTTTTTGTCCTAAAATGATTATCGATGTTACCATTATTACTGTTCTTACTCAACTGACTATTCTGTGGTTCAGTTACAGAGTGTTCCAGCTGCTGTTGCTGTTGGTTTTGGTGTTGTTCACTTCTGGGTACTGCTTTTTTCACCTCTACCTAAAAAATCAAATGATAAATTAAACAAAATACATCCCCTATGCTCTGTTTGGCCTCTGGAAAAAGGTAAAAGAAGAAAAAGAAACTATAACTTTCAATTCTGAACATTTCAAGCATCTCGATTTGGCACCCAAGAGCACAACCCACTTATCCTTAATGCAATAACCTAACTTCCTCTTCAAGCCAATCTTTATTTTTATTCTTTTTCAAAACAAAATAAAAATAAAATACAATTCACCTTCAATAACGACTTAATGCAAGCTTTCCAGTTATCATAAACAAAAAAGAAAAATTCAAAATTCTTCTCCTCTTCCTTTCCCTCACCCTTCTCGGCAACCAAACAGAGAACTAATTAAAGATTCCTTAACAAGAACAACAAACATAAAAACTAAGAAAACAACTGAATAGTGTTTAGACTTACAGTTCTTCCCAGTATAACATGAGTATCTTTCAGTGCTTCGCCGGCTGAAGAAGGGTCAGAGAACCAAACAAAGCCAAAGCCTCTAGGGTTTTTGGTGCCTCGTTCCCTAGCTACCACTGAACCCAAAACGTCACCATACTTGCTGAAATGACCTCTCAGAGTCAATTCACTAGTCTCCCGAGAAATTCCCCCTACGAATAGCTTCGCCTGGTCAGAGTCCATTCTACAAGAAACCCTAATTGCTCCTAACTGTGCAAGAAAAACCCAAGAAATTCCAGGGCAAAGAGAAACCCCTGACTGTAAGCTTTTGTAAAAATGAAAACAAGTGAAAAAAACGATTACAATAACGAAATTAACTGAAACTGTACTTTTTTAAAATTTTATAAAATAAAAAAAAAAATTACATGCACAAAATCAAGAACTGCGTTTTGGTACTTTCGGCTTCACGCGACCGAACCTCACCAATTCGCGCGCTCTAGCTGTAGCATTACTTCATTGTAAAACCTAGATTCTCTGGACTTCAACTTGGGCTTCATTGTAGCTGAGACCACCCCATTTCATAGCCCCCGTAACATTTCTCATCAACCCCGGCTCTTTGTATCGATCAAAACTACCAAATGGGATTTATAAGTGGGGGCTAACTAGTAACTCTCCAAGTTGCAGGCTAACGCACTTTGTTCAGCCCATTAAACTTTGGGCTTCCGCTTTTTGTTTGGCCTGCAAATGTACGCATTTTGATGATTTGAATTTTGAAGCATGATTCATGATTCAGGCAAACTACTGAAGATGCTCACTGTCTATATTAGTAATCAAGCATTGTTCTTTGCTTCAACAATTACTCGTAATATAAAATTAGACTTCAAAAAGATATAGCAGCATGTGCGATGATAATAAAAGTTTTTGTCATTTGTGTTCCTAAATTCATTATTTGTAACTTACTAAATCTCTTTCATATTCTGATACATATAAAATTAATTGGTATTAGGACCTTTCTATTTACCAACATAATTAAAGCCATTGTAAAATTGGGTTGCTGCAACAATGTCTTGTATATCGTACAAATTTCTGATACGATGATTATGATATACCTTGATAATTTAGTTATCTATAATTTTTCTGGGTAGGTAAGATCGGATCAGGTAGGCAGGAAGAAAGAAAGAAAGAAAACATCCGTTGGTAATGGCAAGCTTGTGCAGAGGGACTCAATCCCGAGATTTCCTCACATGCTGGGGTTGCAGCTCAATGCTAAAGCAAGAAGCAATGGCATTAGTATAATCAACTGGTCTTATGCGTGCGAATATTCGATAATTGCGCCCACATATTGTTATTAATTTCAAGGATATATGTGAACATCAGAATCCACGTTAATCATTTATCTAATCAATCTTTTTCGCATTTTTTATTCTTTGCATGTGACATAAGCTTTGAATAAGTCAATCTTGTTGGGGTAATATCCCTTTAACAAACAATTGTGTAAATATTTCACGTAGAATCATGTGGTAATAACCTAACTACTAGGATTTGATTTGAAATCCACTAAGCTTTTTTGGGTAGTCTACACACTTCATCAAGCTAGTTAAGTGGCAATAATGCCCCTTATTAACAAGGATTGAGATTAATAAACAAGGACAATTTTGAGTTTTCATAGTCTAAAAGTGTCCCGATGATCAAAATTAGGGCACTCTTATCGTTGATACGCTAACAATATAATACAAAAATGATGACGTGAGAATCATAAGCATCTCTGTAGTTATAGAATTAAACCCTTCTAGGGTTTAACAAAGATTAACAATCTCACTTGCATTACTCATCTTTGTCATCTTCTCGTTGCCAAAACATCTACTAAACTACTCATAAATCTCTTTTTTAATTTTTATATTTATTTCTCTATTATCCAAGGGTACATATAATATACTGGGGTTTTGGGCCATTGCAATAGTTAAGGCATTGGTAATGGATGTCATGATGGAGTCCAAGCATCAACCAATTAAACTATAGCAATGTATTGCATTAATCGTCGGAGTTTTAATCCAAGGTTTTTACTTGTTTATCTCCTTAATTACTCTTTCTTCCATATATGTTTAGATTGTCTTATAAATGCAAGCCAAGTGGCAGGTCGAGTTGGGATCTTGGGAAACATGTAGCAAATTAGCAAGTGATTAATTTGATTAGTATTAATTCAACATTAAACTATGCTAGCAAATGTCAATTTAGTAAAATAATTTTCGTCCACTAGGGTCTGAGGCAAAATGCATGAGAGACTGAGATCGAATATTTTTGTCCATCAAGTTTGAATATAAATATCAAGTGGCAATATTGTATTGTTGTTTCTTCGTAATTAATTTGGTTGAACATATTCTTCAAAGAAATCCGACCTTGTAATACATGCGTGTACTAGAGATCAAATCAAGCAATGTGTGCCCTTCACATGCCTCCTAGGAAATGCCATGCATGCAATTATATATTAATCCTACCATTTATTTGCAAGGAAACCACCTTTTAGGTTTAATTAATGGAGTTGATTTATTTTACGTCCCAACTCCTCTTTCGAATTAGACAAAGGCATGGTATATTAAACTTGTTAAACTGGGAGATCGAACAGGACCCAGTTGGATATCCTCTTGGGTTTTAAAACAAGTAATGTAATCAATGCAAAGAGGAGAAAATAAAAACAGATACCAACGACCATGAGACGGGAATGATCTTTAGAAAGAACGAAAGACAAGCAGTGAAGCAATCACTAGCAAAAACATAAAAGAAAATAGAAAAGAAAACCTTGGGGTATAGGTATTATGCAAGGGGTAGGAGGAGACATTCAATTTGGTGCATCTAAAAAGCATGGTTGCTCCTCGAAGATCTTAAATCTTGTTTATTTTGACCGAGGACAAAAGGTAATAAGACATGCCTTTGGGATTATACACTCTTTTGGACTAGCAAAACCCTAGAAAAGATAAAAAGAAATTAACTTCTCTGGGTTCTTTTCTTTAATGCTCGTATATAAATACATGCATCGATATTCGTTGCTCATGTTATCGATCTTCTTTCTTAATTGTTTTAAATGATTCGCTTTACAAACCCAATAAACCTCTATCCCTATAAAAGACATTTGTGACTCACTATTCTGTCAACAAACCCTAACAAACTTATTACAGACTAATTTTTAAAACCCTAGAAAGCCAAGAGAAAATCATATATTATAATTTTTAATTGGGTGTTCCAGGTATTTCCCAATGCCATTCATTGTATTCTCTTCTGCCTTGGAAACTCACAGTAGTTTCTACCTCAAAACTCAGAGAGAGACAGTAATCATGTCCTCATTCAACAGTCTTTAACTTGTTGCGGAGGAAGGAGAGGGGACCAGAGCGATCTTTTGAGTCAGCAGCTGCTAATTAATCACTTAAACTTAAGAATTAATTAATTAACTTAAAAGGTAAACTTGTCACGTGAGCATCATGACCATAGCTGGGGTTACCCATGATATGTAATGTAAGTTGTAACTCTCTAGAATATATAGACTAGTTATTCATTCCCCACTTTATTTCTTAAGGAGATTTATATAACTAATTAACATAAAACAAAGTGTAAATCACATGTGTTTGTCATATTAGATGGTTCAATTAATCAAATGGTTAACATGGTGAGATCAGTGGTCTAACATGAAGAGAGGAGAAATTAAGAGGTTAGATGAGAAAGAACATGGTAGGAAAATGAGGTGCGACGCATGATAAAGAATCAACATAAAAAAAAAAAATCAAAAGAAGGTGTGGGACCCATGAGTTGAAAATGGAACGTTAAGATAGATACGAAATGGTGGACGCAAGCAGGGACACGAAGCAATCAATGAGAAAATTAAAAAAAATGGTGGGGGAGTAGGGGCCCAGCCCAACCCCTGTCGGCGAAGAGGAGGCGAACCTCTTCTAGATTCTCTACCAGCCCAACATTATACGCCAATACCATCCCCCTACCCCACTCCACTCTTCTCTCATTTCTTACCCTTCTGATCTCTTATTAAGATTAGATTGATTGATGGATGGAATCAAATGGATGGATAGATATGATGAAAATCACGTGCCATTACTATCCCATGCCATGTTCTGGGCCCACGTGGCCTGTCTCACCACCACACCCTCTCTTGACACGTTAACATCACTACCCATCCCCTTTATCTCTTTTTTTAAAAATATATATATATTTTTTTAACTTGCTTTCTTTGTTTGTTTCTTGTTTCCTCTCTCTCTCTCTCTCTTGCCTCTTTTATTACAATCCTCGAATAGTCTTCTCCAGCCAGCTAGCTAAAGCTGTCTAAAGTCGCATCATAAAATCACCCCACGCGCCTAGCTGCACTGCTAGCCATCCCATTTACCCAAGTCAAGGTCAGCTAGCTAAAGATACATGCTTTAATTTATTATTTCTAATTTTTATGTATTTATATATATATATAATTAGTAGTAAATTGAATAATTTGTGCTTAATTGAATCTTTATTTCAGATAAATTAGTTCAAAATTTAGAGTTCAACAATATATTGTATTAGTAAATGCATATGAGTACAATAATTTCGTTTAATTACGAGTATTTAATGATTTGTTTGTGAAATTTAATGGTTTGAAAATATAAATTGGTATTGAAGTGACGGGGGACGGATGAGAAGAGATTGCATTAGATCTTAAAAATATGTCGGCTTTGACTTCGTCGGTTTGGGAGACAGGCTAAATCACCGAGTCTGTTAGGATAACTAGCTCATAGCTCGCTCTTACTTACTACAGTGAAGAAGAAAACAAAAGAGAATACAGCAGCTGTGGTTAATTTCAGGGGGGGGTGGGGTGTTGTAGTGTGGTGGTGTGAGTGTGAACCTGAAGCATGTCATGTCTCGTTTCGTTTCAAACATGGGAAAGGATGCATCAGAGAACATGCCCCTACAAACTTTTCTCCCTCCCAAGTCCCACCTCCCTTTGACTTCCCTCTCTATTTGTTCAACCCATTTCATTTTCTTCAATTCGTCCATAGAGTACGTGCATATAGCGTTAATAATACACAAATGACCGATCCCATATCCCACCCTCCAAATTTATTGTCCAATTTGCCTTGCAGCAATGCTCCCTGCATGTATTCCCACAACATCATTGATTATTTCTTTTTGTAAGATTATAAAATTGTATTCTTGCTCTTGGCTCCAACATATTTCATAGAGTATCTAACAATAGCAATAGCTATCAATATCAATAGCATTAGTGACAACATCAACTTGGAGTTTGGAAGACTATGTGCATGTGCATGAATCTCTAACTCGTTACTACGTACTGTTATAGTTATATCAGTATACGTACAATCGCCCATCGGGATACTATGTTTCTACGTACACTGTTCCTCAAGTTTATATTCATTTTACAATATTAGATTGAAAGGTTAACATTTTGATCCCAAATCTATTCTTATATGTGCTTCTATCAGAAGGAATTTTAAATTCTTTAAAAATTAAATTAAATTTTAATATTTAGGATGATGAAGGTGAAGCTATTTAATTAACTTTGCAACTAATACTTCTTGGATGTACTACACAAGTTTAGACGGAATTTGATGAATGAATGCACGAAGCAGCATACAGTATAACGTGTCCCGGCAAGCATTTACTTAGAATGGACCATCTATCAACAACAATGGCGGCATTAATAATAATTCAAAGCGCGTGCATACACCCAATATTGCAACAAACAATTTTCCTAATGGTTTTGGGTGATATCAAATCATAGCAACCATCGATTCCTGTCCTTTGTCTAATAACTATGATTTATTGCCAAGGAAACCGTGCTGTCTAGCTTTTCTCAAGCAAGAACTAGAATTTGGTTTTGTTGCGCAAAGACAGGAATGAAGGTTATATATATATATATATATATCATAGTTTATTTTATTTCTAGCTGTATGTGACTGTACAAGTTACAAGTAGTATTTTTGATATAGGAGTTGGACACAAAACATTAATGTACATCAATCTTGTTAGGCATTAACAATTATTGGATTGTGTTGTGTGTACAAATATTTTTGCTTTATAGATACGACATCAAATGTGAATCTTTTGTTGGGATGGGACTATAACAATAAATGGAAATTAAATTATGTTTCATTCATGGGTTCTATTCCTATTAGTCAATGCAAACTTGGACTATCTAGTTTATATATGTATAACCTATAATACCTCTTTTAACTTGACAATCAAAATAATACATTCAATATTTCTTCATTTGTATAGATTTTAAGGTATTTGTTTAAATATACGCGTTCCTCTTCCATATTATCACCTAGTGCAAGTATTAGCACAAAATTGTAAGGAGAAAATATGGTCCAAACACTAGTTATATGTGGAGAGGAGAAGAGAGACTTGCAATAATTGCTCTGGATAATTGAAAGACAAGGGATTTGCACAAGGTGCAATGTGAAAAGAGAAACAAAAAGAAAATGGTACATGGAATATATATATATATATATATATATATTTATCCCTTTTTAATAAAGCATGTCTACATTAAGAATTCTAACATTCGTTTACTTTGACCACTAACTGCTTCTGAAAACACATGTTCAAACCACAAGCTACAACTCCTCTCGGGACCTGTAATTTAATACTTAATTAACAAATTGAACCACTCAATATAAGAAATGGAATTTTATGATTAAAAGCTATAATACCCAATTAAATTAGTTAGTTTAGATTATTATTTTTGATTATAGGGCTTTCAGTTTAAATACCAAGACATCAATATATTGTTTCATTACCTAAATCTCTACTTTATTTTGTTCTACTTCAAACTTCCACTACTTTGCCTGTTTTGCTTTTAAATTTCTTGGTATGCATCACCTGGGTAGTGTTCAGAAGAACAAGCAAATAAAGGAATCAAATATGGGATTAGGGAAATACTAGGAAGTTAATGAAGATATTGTTGGTTTAATAAGCGAAGAAGATTTCACCGGAGTAGGTGAAATAGTGGAAATATTAATTAGAAAGCAAGCGACATGGATAAGAACAGCAGGCAGACAGTCAAAGACTAGTAGCCCTAAAATACGAACAAAGAAGAGAGAATGACTACATTAATGAAGGTTTACTAAAGTAGGGGAAGCTTATTTATTGTAAAGCTAGTTATTTGTTGTAAAAATAAAAGCACTTTTGGACGACAACACTGGCTAGTAATTGTAAAAAAGTAAAATCTGCGAGATCGAGATTGAAAAGAGTGTAATTAAAAATATTTAATGAATGGAGGAGGAGTTGGGGACTGAGAAATGAATAGTAATAGTAGGACAAATGGTGCTAGAATTTGTAGTGGCGACTGTCACGTGGCATTTCATCTTTGTATATGACTTCATGCAGCCCACCATTCATTTGGCCTTGTAACATTAATATGAGAGAGAAGAAGAAGAAGAAGCGCTTTCACAAAAATTGAAACCGCCAGCGGACTTTTTGCGAGGCAACTGGGCCAAAAGTAAAACAAAACCTTTTTTCTTTCAACGTTACAAAAGCACTTCCTAAACAAACTAATTAGAGAAGTAGAAAGTTGGCAGACTAGAACTTCTGATTTGGCAAACATACCCCTCTAGTTTCTCTCCCAAAGGACCCAAGCCAAAAGGGCAGAGTCTTGTATTCTTGTAGATTATGTGAATTCCTAGGGTCATTTTTGTAATGTAATGCTACTGCCACTTGAGAAGCTCACGTAACTAATAAATATATAATGTCTCAAGGAGATCTTGGCAAATAAAAGTCCTCTTCATGATATTCATTTTTCTTTTAAATAAAAGTTTGAAATATAAAATTTTTTAGTAACTCTGAGATTTATATACATGTATTTAGTACTACTAATGTAGTCCTGTCAGTTTTCTTCCCACCTCTCGATCTCTAAAATTATTTTATTTGTCTCTGAAAACACATACTCTTAAACAAAGACCAGTCTGGTTTTCAGTTTCTGCTTAGCTTAGGTTACTTGAGTCTTGACCGTATCACCTGTTAACTCCACCCTTACAATGTTTCTGCTTCAAACCCATCGAGCTTTTGTTTAATTCTCCGGTGACCTAATGCTCTACATTTCTTCAGTTTAGAGATTTTGTAACTTTTGGAGATTTTTTTTTTCTACATGGATTTTGGGGTGGTTGGTTTTGATGGGTTGGTGGGTTCAAACACTACAACTGGTTTTGCTTCTCTTGCTTCAGATCCTGTAACGAAGCAAAAGTGGTATGGATCCGCTGGGTTTCTCAAGCAAGAGAGATCCGGTAACGCTGAAGATGATTGGAGAAGTTCAAAAGTGGCCAAAACTGATGATTTCTCAGCCTCTAAGACAATGCTGCTTCAGCAAAGAAACAACACTTTACTAAGATCTAATAGCTCATTCTTTGATGGTCAACAGCAGCAACAGATGCTGAGCTTCACTTCTCCCAAACCAGATGTTCTTTCAGCAGAGAGAAGTTCTGAAAATGCTACATTGCCTAACTATCACCTCACATCATCTGCTTATAGTAGACATACAGGTAAGTCATATTAAGGTTCATTGTTTTGAGGAAAGGAAAGTGATACGCCTTTTAACTCCTCTATGTGGGGGAGCAAATGGCTACATGTCTGTACTTATTTAAGGTTAATTGCGTGGAGCTTGGGGTTTATGAGATGGGTTAAGGTTTTTGGTTAATGTTTTTACTAGCGGGTTTGTTGGGAAGACTAGAGACACGTAGCCCAAAGCTGGGTTGTCATTCGTCTGATTCTTGGTACCGATGGATGGTCTTTTCATGGCCTTTGTTTTCAAGTCTTGTCAAGAAAAAGTGATAATTTTATTTTCTTGAAAAATATTGGATCTTCTTGTTTTGGGAGATAGAATTTTGGTAATAAACAAAACACAGTACCCTAGTTAGCACAAAAGAATGAGAATTCCTGAAACGGAGAATGGGAGGAAAAAGAGAACCAAAAGGTCCGACCTTTGATGATTTTTAATCTCTTTCTGTTTTGCCTTGTATACATATATAGATATATATATATATATATATTTTCTTTTTTCTCTCTTTATGCTTTGTTTTCTTGCACTACCAAAGACTGAAAAATGGCGATTCTTGTAGCCTCCTATATGTTGCAGACAAGTTTTGGTTGAGATGTCTGGCTGACCTCTTTCTTTGATTTTTTTTTTATCTTAGCAAAAAACACTCTTTTATACACTGGGAATTTTAAGAAACGATATAATCGAAAATGTCCAGTTTTTGCCAAGAAATACCTTGAAAATTTTAAGCTTTTCCGCCTTAAAATTTTTCTTCCCATTTTAACTGATTTTTGGGGAATTTTGTTTCAGGTTACAACTATGGAAGCTTAAATGGTGCTGGTATGCATGTGGGTTTAGCAGGAGCCAGATGGCCATTCACCCAATCACAGTGGTTAGAGCTTGAACACCAAGCTTTGATCTACAAATACATTACTGCTAATGTGCCTATTCCTTCCAACCTGCTTACTCCCATTAAAAAAGCCCTTGATTCTTCTGGGTTTTCTAACTTTCCAGGGGGGCTTCTCAGACCCAATACATGTAAGTTCTTTTCTAACTGAGTGCGATTCTTGTAACTAAGCCTTGTTATTTGGTTGTAATTAGCGACGGAGTACTTTTATTCTTATTTAATTTTCTCTGAATCCACAAAGTACTGTTTGTCTGAGTCAAACATGGAATAAGCTTAAGTTACTCTTTAACACTCTCTGCATGTAAGCATTCTTGAGTTGTTACAGCAATGACTCTACGCAGATGAAGTCTATATATTTTTATTCCAGTAGAATCCACGAACTACTTTCTTTTACTCAAAACTCATGAACTGCTGCAACTATATGTTAATTTTTAACACAAACTATTCAGTGTAAGGTAATAGTAACTTGAAAATTGGTCCTTTCGTATCAGTAGAATTTATGATAAGAATCTTATGTTTTAATTGACTTGGTTCTTTCTTAAATGTTTGTAGTGGGATGGGGTACTTTCCATCTGGGGTTCTCCAACAACACCGATCCTGAACCCGGACGATGCCGTAGAACGGACGGGAAGAAATGGCGGTGCTCAAGAGATGCAGTTGCGGACCAGAAGTACTGTGAACGACACATGAACAGGGGCCGCCACCGTTCAAGAAAGCCTGTGGAAGGTCAATCAGGCCATTCCGTGGCTGCCACTATCACCTCCACCACTTCTAAGTTGATCCCCAACACCTCTACCGTGGCGATGGGTCCCACTGGCGGTGGCGGTGCGTCAAGCAGCCTCACCGTTGAGCACCAACAACAGCTCAAGAATTTGCAGCCTAGTTGTGCATCCAATCTTTGTGCCACTGCACCAATCAATAGGTAAAAATTTTGTTCCTCATTGACTTATCCTTGTTATCATTTTAGCATTTATTCTGTTTTGATGAATTGAATGGTAAATGGCATTTACAGAATTGTTGCAACACCTTTACCACTTGCTTGCACCATAAATTGGCGAAATAAAATTATACCTTATGGACTAGATGTTGCTTATCCTGTTAGCATTTATTCCGTGTGGATTTCATTCTTGGTTTTCACAATATTGTTTGGTTTGTGGTACCAGTTTCATATTTGTTACTTATGCTTGCTTTGCTTTATGTTAGAATATCAGGTTCTCTTTATATTTGTGATAGTGACTGTTATTAGGTGATGAGATTCTTTCTTTTTGAGGCTTGGTTTATGTTTGTCGAAATTTATACACTTTTTATGTAGGAATCAAGATTTGATTTGGGGAGTGTCTTGTGTATGGTGAATTGACGGTTTCTTTCAATGTTTAATAATCATATAGGATGTTTCTAGACAAAGTCGGTGTGGATGAAGGTAAACAAGATACACCAGGTCTCTCAATGCTATCTCCTGCAATTGAGTTGAAGTTAAAAGAAAATTCATTCCTTTTCTCTAAACAGCAAATCCCATTTGACGAATTTTCACGATCTGAGTTTGGACTTGTTTCCTCTGACTCCCTATTGAACCCTTCCCACAGAAATCCGTCCTTGTTGACATGCAGAAACCTTGGTTCTTCCCAAGATCTTACTGACCAAGAAACTGAATCCCAACACTCCCTTCGCCAATTTATGGATGAATGGCCTGAAATAGATATGCAGTCAGATAGGACCCAACTCTCAATTTCAACCCCCGTGACTTCCTCAGACTTCTTGTCATCCACTTCCTCTCCCAACAATGAAAAACTCACACTCTCACCACTCAGATTATCGCGCAAGTTTGATCCAATACAGATGGGATTGGGAGTTGGCAGTGTTCTCAATGAACCAAGCCAAAGGCAAACAACAAACTGGATTCCAATCTCTTGGGAGACTTCAATGGGTGGACCTCTGGGTGAGGTTTTGCACAATACCAATAATAACAACAGCACAGCAGACCGAAAAAATTCATCAACACTGAACCTCACAAGTGAGGACTGGGATAACAGTCCTCGGCTATCTCCAACCGGGGTTTTACAGAAGACTGCATTTGGTTCACTCTCCAATAGCAGTGCAGGAAGCAGCCCTAGAGCAGAGACCAACAAGGCCCGTGAAGGGGCTAGCTTGTGCAATACCGCCGTGGCTAATCTCTTGTGAATTCCTCCTCACAGCATGCCATGTAGTGACTTAGCAATAAGTTAAGATGATGGGATAAGAACTGCGTTTTCATTTTGCTGACAAACGAGGAACGATTAGTGGTGGAAGTTTTTGAATTAGTCTCTTAACCTCTTTTAAGTCTGTAATCTGTATTTTTGCCTCGGTTTGCTTAGTAAAGATTAAAGACTTTTGACTAATTACAAGTAGTAAGGCAACGCTAGTTTCGACTGGCAATCTGGGATTACAGGTACAAGGTAAAGTCTTGATTTCAACTGTATCTGCACATGTTAAGTAAGATAAATTGTTAACCGAAATAAGATGTTGATGGGTGAGCAAAAGCAAGCATGTCAGAATTAGTGCTGAAGTTGTGGCCAGGTAGGTTGTTAAGTAGTAGATGGCGTGATACAGGTCCAGAGAGGGGGGCATTTTCCATAATGCATTAGAAAATAGCTGAATAAATTTCTTTTGGGTTGGAGGGGGGCATTTTACCTTAGATTTACATTGTATTAATCTACTCTGGTATGATTCCTGTTGAAAAATACTTCATGCCCCAATGAAAACTGATAATGATAATGACCCAAAGCAACTTAGCAAAACTTAAGAGAGAACACTAACAGAGGTTAGATAACAGATAATCTTAGAGGTCATGTCTGCATAAAGATATGGGCTTATGGGCAATCTAACCTTTTTAGATCTGCTTATTACAATATGGTAGTCTATGAAACAATGACTGGCAGCAGCAGCATGACTCTGCTCTGACTTCTCCGCCCTGATGAAACCCAACTTTAGCGATTTGTTTCTGAATTTACATAAACCCCATTTAACCCAAAGATAGGTACACATGTATAATGATGAACAGCATATTCTTTCTACTTGTAGAGTGGTCAGCTCGTCAGATCATGGTCAAACTAGGCAGGTAATCAGCCAGGGATAGCTAAAATTCGTGACTGATTACCTACCTGAGTGCAAAAACACACCTGCCTGCCCTCTCTGTGTTATAGTCAATAATCTCTCTGTGGGCGGAATTATGAATCATTACAGAAAATCGTTTTCTAGGATTTCATTACCTTTTTAGTCCATGCTTTAATACGAATAATAGCTAAAATTCCTTGTCATCCTCAACAAATAAATTTAATTTAATATTTTTTGAAATTATTACAATAATAGAAACCGAGACATAGTACAGAGATCAGCTGCAGTTTCCTCCAGGGAGATAACAGGACTCTAAACATCAATGGCTAATTTAGCTAGATTATGAGCTTCTACGTTACATGCTCTTTGAATGCACTGAACTGCAAACTTACCCACCCTACCAATGACTAGATTGCTGACAATTTTTGCATCTGATTCAGTACTAAAGGGAGCAAGTCAGTATCTTTGGCAATCTGAACCCCAATTCTTACAGCTTCAGAGTACTCAACGTATCCATGGATGGCATTTCTGATAAGGGCACCTAAACCTTCAATTGTCCTTACAGAGCTTATTGCATCATCAACATTGAGGTTAAACCAGTTATCAGGGGTTACCATAAGGGATTCTCCGCAATACTCAACAATGAAATTTGTTCATTAACAATAGGATGGTAGAACTTTGATTAATCGTCCTTCCATTTTCAAAGTGTTTCTATATTATCCTAGGCCTGGGATTAATGTTTGATGGGCCGCTCGGCAAAAGACGACAAGTCCATAAAGTTTTACCAATGCGTACCTTGTGTAAACTTGCAACATGTTCTGCTCGGTAGTAAATCATAATCCTATGACCAAGACTACAGTCGCTGAGTCTAGATCACGTTAAAATATTAAATGCAAACAAATGTTAAATCTGGCAAAAGGAAGAAGAAGGGCATGGAAATTAAAAACAATAAGGAAGTTTGCGTAACCCTCACTTATAGAATTACTCATTCTGTCAAGTAAGGGCTTCAAACACCACCATTATCAATTTAAGGAGTTGGCTAAGCACAGAGCAATTGAAATAATCTGCTCAGTGAACCAGATAAGTCAACTCCTAAATAAAAATTTCAGTCATTTGTAAATATAAAAGAGAAAGAGATAAGAGGGCGGTGCTCATATTCCATGGGTGTAAATGAGTCTGTCCTGTAATTACATATAGCATTCAGTACGAGGAATTTTTAATAATCATCGCAAACCAAACCCTCCGATTATCATTCAGGTAAAACACGCAAACATGGGGAGCTCTGATCTCTTTGAAGGGAGCGCGACAATGAGCTAGATTGAAACCTTGTTTAAGCTTAGCCTTTTAAATACATAGATTCCGAACCAAAACCCTAACGCTACTTTCAGGAATTTTTAGGTTAAAATTTCCAAAACGGTGTCGTACAGAAGTAACAGTTTGTCCTCCTCTTTTGTAAAACGACACATCGTTTTTCGAACCAATCGGCCAGTCGTAGTATTAGATGGAAGTCTATAACTGGACTTGTCTATTTATTTGTATATTAAAAAACAACACTTGATTAATGGGATATTCTAATAATTGTTAGCTTATTCGCCAAGTGCAATGTGACTCATTCATTTATTAAATCAATTCCAAAATAATTTTCTAAATTATAGGCTGCTAAGATGATCACTATCTTGACATTAAGGACTTGTATTATATAATAAATAATTTTACTTTTTT